>JAOTOL010000941.1:42500-140000 GCA_034440575.1 Imbricaverruca yamaguchii
TGCCGTGTCGACGGCGCGTGTCGACGGTGCGTCGTCGCCGACGACGTCCGGCGTCGCCTCCGCGTCGGCCGACTGTCGCGGTAACTGGCGCGCCAATTTGGAGGCGTCGACTGACGGCCGACAGACGATAGGTCACGTGACTGACTCAACACCCACAGCATGGTCTTTTTAAATGACCAAACACCCACACACAACACCGACATCCCCCCGTTCCGACCATCTGCCATTGACCTGTCTTTGGCCTCGGCCTCCATTTCATCCGTCTTCTCCTGGCATGTCCAACCCGACCCCCTCTTTAGCGATCACTTCCCCATTCATATTATACTTGAACGCTCAGCCCAGACTAGAGATTACTCATTTCTACCCCGCTGGAGTGTTCGCAAAGCGAAATGGCCATCTTTCTCCCAGGAAATTGACACGGTCTTCCCTACTCAATCCCCCCCCAATATCAGCTTTTCTCGACACCATTTTACTCGCGGCAGAAAGCCATGTCCCCCACCCTCGTCGCTCCCCTAACCGTCACCACGTGCCGTGGTGGAACGACAAATGCCATCGAGACGTCGCTCTGAGGTGGCGGGCTCAGCGAAAATTTCGCAAAAATCCTACCCCACAAAACATGTTATAAGCCCTCGAGGCTAAAAAAACGTTGCCAGCAAACTATCCTCATGGCCAAAAAACGCAGCTGCCAACCATACTCGAACTCATTCAACCGTTTTACCCCCATCGGCCAAACTTGGCCCAAAGTTCGCTTCTTTACAAATGGCAGAACCCCACACCGCGCCTTCCCACAACTGACAATTAATCAACGCAACGTCACAGAGCCCTCAAACGTCGCGGAACACTTTACTTCCTATTATGCTGACATTTCCTCGAATACACAATACTCGCGAAAAACCATCGACTTCTTAGAAACCACTCTCGCCACCTGCAATTTGAACTCAGACAACACTGAACCATACAACGCACCCTTCACTTCCTATGAACTAAATGTATCCCTTTCGAAAGTAACCAACACTGCGGCCGGCCCTGACCAATTGGCATATCCCTTCTTCCAAGATCTATCTGACCCCGGAAAAGAAAACCTACTTTCGGCACTCAATCAACTATGGACCGACGGCACATTCCCCCTCTCCTGGTCTACTAGCACTATCATTCCTATCGCTAAACCTTGCAAACCTCGTGATCTTCCCTCCAGCTATCGACCTATCTCTCTCACTAGTTGTGCCTCTAAACTCTTTGAGCGCATGGTAAATAGACGAATTAGAGTGTACCTTGAAAACAACGAAATTATATTCCCTTTCGACCCAGACACAGCACCACCGACAACCTCATCCGATTATTTAATTCGATTCAGCGCGGGATCATGGGAAAAAATGAAACCGTCGCACTCTTTCTCGACTAAAAATCGTCATTTAATAAAGTACACAGTTCGGCCATCGTAATCAAATTATATCGTATCGGCATCAGAGGCAGAATGGCACAAATTATTATCAACTTTCTCTCCAATAGAACATTCACCGTCCGCTGTGGCAATATCCATTCTCGGTCCCAAAAACTAGATCAAGGGGTCCCTCAAGGCAGCGTGTTGTCTCCCACCCTCATTTCTTATCATGATAAACTATGCCCTCACTGACCTACACGACATGGCCCCCTGCCTAAAATACTCCATTTTCGCTGATGATTTGGTCATATGGTGCACGCACCCATCGGCTGAAAAAAAGCAAATAATTTAATGCAGCGGGCCATGGATCAAATTGATTCCTGGTCCTCCCTTTGGGGATTGGAAATATCCCCCGCAAAATCTGTCACAGTGCTCTTCACCCGACTCTGTTACATCCCACCTTTTCCACCACTCCGTTACCGCGACCAACTTATCCCCCTCCAAAATACCTTTACCTATCTTGGCATCGTACCAGACAAAGGTCTTTTTTCGGCCCACATATCACTTACCTAAAACAACGGTGCGCAAAACGCCTAAATCTCTTACGCTGCATCTCCGGTCGCGACTGGGGTGCAGACAGGGCTTCCCTCACCACTATGTATATCACCCTGATTCGCTCAATCCTGGAATACAATGAGTTTATCTTCGATTATATATCCCCATCACTCAACACGACACTCGAACGCATACAGAACGGCGCACTTCGCCTCATCACCGGAACACACCTCACCACACCCATCACCAGTCTCCGAGCTGAGGCCCATCTCCCCAGCCTACAACACCGCAGAACACTCCAACTAGCCAGATACCACTTTCGAACCACAACTCAACACAACCACCCTGCCAGCCTCGCACTCTCAAATCCCCCCATTCGACGATCATATAATAAGAACAAATACAATCTTGTCATACATCTGAACCACATTCTTACATTGGTACTTAAATTTCCAAAGGTAATCCCGGACAAATTGCCTCCCCTCCTCCCGTTCTGGCACATGCATCATCCGAATCTCGAATACCTATTTCACCAAAACAAAAAATTAATTACCCCATCAAAGTCCAACAAACATTTTTCGAATAGTAAACAAACCACCCCTACTCCACATTCTTCTTCAGGGACGGCTCCCGTACCACAGACGGCACGGGAGCGGCCTGGTGCGGGGACCCAATTTCGGCCAAATACAATTTACACCATATCACTCGGTTTACACTTCAGAATTAGTCGCTATTCACGCCTGTCTGCAGCACATTGTACAGACTCAAATCACCACACCAACAACCATCTGCACTGACTCACGTTCATCCATCGATGCTCTCGCAGCCATACACAACACCACTCACCCCTCACTCCACGCTATATCACACACACACCACGCTCACCTACAACCCACACTGCTCTGGGTCCTTGGTCACATGGGGATTCCGGGCAACGAGCGGGAAGACGAACTCGCCCAGCGAGCCATCGACCTCCCACCCACCCCCAACCTCCCAGTTCCCCCCTGTGACCTACTGTCCCTCACCAATCACCTATTTAACACATCTCCAGACATGCTGGAACCACGATACTACGCCTTTACATCACATCAAACCCTTCTCGCCAAATGGCCCTCTTCCCGGCAACACACTCGCTCTCATTAGATCCTCCTGGCCCGACTTCGACTCGGACACACCAAACTTTCTCACGATTTCCTCTTTCGCCGACCTCGCCGCGCTTCGTCTTGTCAGACATGTGATGTTCGTAATTCTGTTGAACATTTCTTACTTTCCTGCCCAGCCTACCAGTTACAGCGACGCTCTCTTCTCTCTTACATTGCCCGTCACCAGTTCCCACTTACATTGAGAACCCTTCTCGATGACGAACACCCAGAGCTCATTGAGCTACTATTTTCATTCTTGCACAGTACCAAACTTGAGGAAGTAATTTGAAAGCTAAAACGCCATCATCTCCGTCGTCGCAACTCACATACATATAGGTTATATCACCCTAGGTAGGCAGAGATCGACCCAATTTGTCCATAACGGGCGGTTCTCCATATAAATTGTGGTTGGTTTTTATCTACGGGTTTTCCAAGCTGTTTGTTTTTTTTTCACCTTCGCAGGTTTTTCCAAGCCTTAATATACACCAACTCATACAAGGTCGGGCCCGACGCCTACGACTCGCTCTGGGCGTGAAGCCTCCGCCTCGCCGTACAGGTCGCGGGTGGACAGTAGACAGTAGCCTCTCTGGAGGCTACGATACTGCCCACCCTCCTAGTGTCCCTCCAAGTGTCGTGTATGTATGTATGCATATGTGTACAACCGTGCATGTATGTATTTGCACTTACGCCACGTTCCTAGCTTGCCGGCGTCTCATCTTTCCTCTCTCTCTTATTTGATATAACCGGATGCCACATAAGCCGGATTAAAGTAGCTCTTTCTTTAACGTAGCATATCTCTAGCAGATGGAATTTAGCCTCAGCTAAAGATTTTATTTTAAAAAATTACGTGACTGACGACGCCGAGTTATGCGTCAGTCATGTGATCTGTCGACTGGCGGCCGCTGGACGATGGGCCTCGTGAGTGACGACCCCGATTTGCACGTCGGTCACGTGACCTATATATATCGACTGACGGCCGCCAGACGATAGGTCACGTGACTGTCGCCGCGGAGTTGTAAGTCAGTCACGTGACGGCCGACTCCGAGTTGTACGATTGTCACGTGATCGAGTATCTATCAAGTGTGGAATGGAGTGTGGTGAAAGTCCCAGTCGACCTACGGCAGTCCCTACACACACTCACTCACTCACTTACGCACCCATACACATGGGTGTGTGGGCGCGTGCCTACAATGGAGGATTTCAGTTGACAGAATAGTGTCACGCAGGGGCTGCAGCTGAATAGCAATAGACTGACCGCGATACGGTATACGTCAGTGTCGTTATCAATCACCCTCATCGGTTTTCTTCCTCGGAATCGGAGGCGCCACCGTCGCTGGCCTGCATGCCCACACGTACGATAAATAAAACACACGCACTATAGTTCGATGACCGCCATCAGCTGGTGGCGTACGGTAAATCAAAACGATCGTAAAATGAATAAGACAATCGTCGCTGGGCCGTAAAATACATATTAGAGGAGATAAGCTCCGGGCTGGCGGCAGACCACTGATAGGCAGCTGCAGATTGTCAAGGGCGGGACGTGCCGGGTGGTCTGTCATGCCCGGAGCGTAGCAAACAGGCATACTGTAGTGGGCAGAGCGTAGCAGACAGGCATACTGTCATGGACGGAGCGTAGCAAACAGGCATACTGTCATGGACGGAGCGTAGCAAACAGGCATACTGTAGTGGGCGGAGCGTAGCAAACAGGCATACTGTCATGGACGGAGCGTAGCAAACAGGCATACTGTAGTGGACGGAGCGTAGCAAACAGGCATACTGTCATGGACGGAGCGTAGCAAACAGGCATACTGTAGTGGACGGAGCGTAGCAAACAGGCATACTGTCATGGACGGAGCGTAGCAAACAGGCATACTGTAGTGGGCAGAGCGTAGCAGACAGGCATACTGTCATGGACGGAGCGTAGCAAACAGGCATACTGTCATGGACGGAGCGTAGCAAACAGGCATACTGTAGTGGGCAGATCGTAGCAGACAGGCATACTGTCATGGACGGAGCGTAGCAAACAGGCATACTGTCATGAACGGAGCGTAGCAAACAGGCATACTGTAGTGGGCAGAGCGTAGCAGACAGGCATACTGTCATGGACGGAGCGTAGCAAACAGGCATACTGTCATGGACGGAGCGTAGCAAGCAGGCATACTGTTATGGACGGAGCGTAGCAAGCAGGCATACTGTAGTGGGCGGAGCGTAGCAAACAGGCATACTGTCATGGACGGAGCGTAGCAAACAGGCATACTGTAGTGGACGGAGCGTAGCAAACAGGCATACTGTCATGGACGGAGCGTAGCAAACAGGCATACTGTAGTGGGCAGAGCGTAGCAGACAGGCATACTGTCATGGACGGAGCGTAGCAAACAGGCATACTGTCATGGACGGAGCGTAGCAAACAGGCATACTGTAGTGGGCAGATCGTAGCAGACAGGCATACTGTCATGGACGGAGCGTAGCAAACAGGCATACTGTCATGGACGGAGCGTAGCAAACAGGCATACTGTAGTGGGCAGAGCGTAGCAGACAGGCATACTGTCATGGACGGAGCGTAGCAAACAGGCATACTGTCATGGACGGAGCGTAGCAAACAGGCATACTGTCATGGACGGAGCGTAGCAAACAGGCATACTGTAGTGGGCGGAGCGTATCAAACAGGCATACTGTAGTGGGCGGAGCGTATCAAACAGGCATACTGTAGTGGGCGGAGCGTATCAAACAGGCATACTGTCATGCTCGGAGCGTAGCAAACAGGCATACTGTAGTGGGCGGAGCGTATCAAACAGGCATACTGTCATGCTCGGAGCGTAGCAAACAGGCATACTGTAGTGGGCAGAGCGTAGCAGACAGGCATACTGTCATGGACGGAGCGTAGCAAACAGGCATACTGTAGTGGGCGGAGCGTATCAAACAGGCATACTGTAGTGGGCGGAGCGTATCAAACAGGCATACTGTAGTGGGCGGAGCGTATCAAACAGGCATACTGTCATGCTCGGAGCGTAACAAACAGGCATACTGTAGTGGGCGGAGCGTAGCAAACAGGCATACTGTAGTGGGCGGAGCGTATCAAACAGGCATACTGTAGTGGGCGGAGCGTAGCAAACAGGCATACTGTAGTGGGCGGAGCGTAGCAAACAGGCATATTGTCTTGGACGGAGCGTAGCAAACAGGCATACTGTTATGGACGGAACATGACATACAGATGCAGGCTCACATAGCTGTTGTGGCGCTCAGTGTACAACTCCGCCCCAATATCTGGAGGCACACACAAGGACACAGGGGCACCACCACCTTTAACACGCGCTCCTCATTAGCGTTAGAAGGGACAATATAAAAAATAAAAAATTGACAGGAAGGGTAAATTTTGGAACAAATTTACCTTCAATTTCTGTGGAAATGTCTTCCCGTTTTTTGTCGTACATTTACTTATGGGAATTTGTTTTTGTTAAGGAAAAAATCATCAACTCGAAGGTGAAGTTGCTCTTCCCTGGGGAGAGAGGAGAAACTCCATGAAGAGAAGCATAACGAGAAGCTCAGTCGACAGGAGAAGGAAGTAAATTTCGAGTAAATTTGTTCTGCATTCGATTTTCTCTCGTGGTCCTGTGAATGGAAATTTTTTTTTTTTGTGTTTAGTTGTGAAAATATTGAATAAAATAGTGCTAGCAATGCAGTGGTATTTAAGGCTGATGCGAACATGAACATCGTCAGCAAAGTAAATTATTTTCATCCATAACTTGTGCACTGCTGTGGTATGCGGCCAAATATGTCCTGCTGAGGAGTGGGAATATTGCTTCCCTAGTGAAAGTTGCATACTAGACTAGTGTTGTTAGCGGGAAAAATGAAAGTAAAAGTATTGCTTGGAAGTTCCCAAGGAGCTTAACAAACAAACAAAAACATTTTAAGCACATTCCTTCCAAATCCGTGTCTTAACACAAATCTAGAATTTGGATCGCAAATACAAAGCTCACTTTACGAGTGATATTCGGGAGGGGGCTTGGATTGAAAATCTGAAAGCTGTGCTGGGGTCGCGAAGAAAAGGTGCACTTTACCGGAATATCAAGAAACAGTAATTTCAAATGTTGATGTGTACGAATACTTCTTTCATTTTCAAAATGCTTCGAAGATCTTACGTTGCAATGGATTGACCACGAACAGAACGTATAGTGGAAGTCAACTTTGACGACAAAAGAAGCACAAAGTTCGGCTCAAATTCTCCCGGAGCAATTCCCTTGACTTTCCAGCAGCGTTGAAGAGCAGGTGGACTTTGTGTCGGTATTGCGCTCCGATAGAACGTCAGGAAGGGGTGGACGCGGAGGACATACACTGCACCAGCACCAGCAGTGTACGTCCTCATACACTGCTGCTGGACATACACTGCATCAGCAGCAGCAGTGTACGTCCTCATACACTGCTGCTGGACATACACTGCACCAGCACCAGCAGTGTACGTCCTCATACACTGCTGCTGGACATACACCGTATCAGCAGCAGCAGTGTACGTCCTCATACACTGCTGCTGGACATACACCGTATCAGCAGCAGCAGTGTACGTCCTCATACACTGCTGCTGGACATACACTGCTGCTGGGCATACACTGCTGCTGGACATACACTGCACCAGCAGCACCAGTGTACGTCCTCATACACTGCTGCTGGGCATACACTGCATCAGCAGCAGCAGTGTACGTCCTCATACACTGCTGCTGGACATACACTGCACCAGCAGCAGCAGTGTACGTCCTCATACACTGCTGCTGGACATACACTGCACCAGCACCAGCAGTGTACGTCCTCATACACTGCTGCTGGACATACACCGTATCAGCAGCAGCAGTGTACGTCCTCATACACTGCTGCTGGACACACACTGCACCAGCAGCAGTGTACGTCCTCATACACTGCTGCTGGACACACACTGCACCAGCAGCAGCAGCAGCAGTGTACGTCCTCATACACTGCTGCTGGACATACACCGTATCAGCAGCAGCAGTGTACGTCCTCATACACTGCTGCTGGACACACACTGCACCAGCAGCAGTGTACGTCCTCATACACTGCTGCTGGACACACACTGCACCAGTAGCACCAGCAGCAGTGTACGTCCTCATACACTGCTGCTGGACATACACTGCACCAGCAGCAGCAGTGTACGTCCTCATACACTGCTGCTGGACATACACTGCACCAGCACCAGCAGTGTACGTCCTCATACACTGCTGCTGGACATACACCGTATCAGCAGCAGCAGTGTACGTCCTCATACACTGCTGCTGGACACACACTGCACCAGCAGCAGTGTACGTCCTCATACACTGCTGCTGGACATACACTGCATCAGCAGCAGCAGTGTACGTCCTCATACACTGCTGCTGGACATACACTGCATCAGCAGCAGCAGTGTACGTCCTCATACACTGCTGCTGGGCATACACTGCATCAGCAGCAGCAGTGTACGTCCTCATACACTGCTGCTGGACATACACTGCACCAGCAGCAGCAGCAGCAGTGTACGTCCTCATACACTGCTGCTGGACATACACTGCATCAGCAGCAGCAGTGTACGTCCTCATACACTGCTGCTGGGCATACACTGCATCAGCAGCAGCAGTGTACGTCCTCATACACTGCTGCTGGACATACACCGTATCAACAGCAGCAGTGTACGTCCTCATACACTGCTGCTGGACATACACTGCACCAGCAGCAGCAGTGTACGTCCTCATACACTGCTGCTGGACATACACTGCACCAGCAGCAGCAGTGTACGTCCTCATACACTGCTGCTGGACATACACTGCTGCTGGGCATACACTGCACCAGCAGCAGCAGCAGTGTACGTCCTCATACACTGCTGCTGGGCATACACTGCATCAGCAGCAGCAGTGTACGTCCTCATACACTGCTGCTGGACATACACTGCATCAGCAGCAGCACTGTACGTCCTCATACACTGCTGCTGGGCATACACTGCATCAGCAGCAGCAGTGTACGTCCTCATACACTGCTGCTGGACATACACTGCACCAGCAGCAGCAGCAGCAGTGTACGTCCTCATACACTGCTGCTGGACACACACTGCACCAGCAGCAGTGTACGTCCTCATACACTGCTGCTGGGCATACACTGCATCAGCAGCAGCAGTGTACGTCCTCATACACTGCTGCTGGGCACACACTGCACCAGCAGCAGCAGTGTACGTCCTCATAGACTGCTGCTGGTCACACACTGCATCAGCAGCAGCAGTGTACGTCCTCATACACTGCTGCTGGACATACACTGCTGCTGGGCATACACTGCACCAGTAGCAGCAGTGTACGTCCTCATACACTGCTGCTGGACATACACTGCATCAGCAGCAGCAGTGTACGTCCTCATACACTGCTGCTGGGCATACACTGCATCAGCAGCAGCAGCAGCAGTGTACGTCCTCATACACTGCTGCTGGGCATACACTGCACCAGCAGCAGCAGCAGCAGTGTACGTCCACATACATACTGCTGCTGGACATACACTGCATCAGCAGCAGCAGTGTACGTCCTCATACACTGCTGCTGGGCACACACTGCACCAGCAGCAGCAGTGTACGTCCTCATAGACTGCTGCTGGTCACACACTGCATCAGCAGCAGCAGTGTACGTCCTCATACACTGCTGCTGGACACACACTGCACCAGCAGCAGCAGCAGCAGTGTACGTCCTCATACACTGCTGCTGGACATACACTGCACCAGCAGCAGCAGTGTACGTCCTCATACACTGCTGCTGGGCACACACTGCACCAGCAGCAGCAGCAGCAGTGTACGTCCTCATACACTGCTGCTGGACATACACTGCATCAGCAGCAGCAGTGTACGTCCTCATACACTGCTGCTGGACATACACTGCTGCTGGACATACACTGCATCAGCAGCAGCAGTGTACGTCCTCATACACTGCTGCTGGGCATACACTGCATCAGCAGCAGCAGTGTACGTCCTCATACACTGCTGCTGGGCACACACTGCACCAGCAGCAGCAGCAGCAGTGTACGTCCTCATACACTGCTGCTGGACACACACTGCACCAGCAGCAGCAGCAGCAGTGTACGTCCTCATACACTGCTGCTGGACATACACTGCACCAGCAGCAGCAGTGTACGTCCTCATACACTGCTGCTGGGCATACACTGCATCAGCAGCAGCAGTGTACGTCCTCATACACTGCTGCTGGACATACACTGCACCAGCAGCAGCAGCAGCAGTGTACGTCCTCATACACCGCTGCTGGACATACACTGCACCAGCAGCAGCAGTGTACGTCCTCATACACTGCTGCTGAACATACACTGCACCAGCAGCAGCAGGACAGCATGTGTTGGCCAGGAGCGGCGCCAGGCGACGCTCAGGCACCAGCATGAAGCACAACAGGCGTCCTTCGTGCTGATCCTGGCAGTTGAGTTGAAACATTGCTGGAAAAGCTTGCCGCACTGTAAAGCGCAGAGCACCTGCATTTTGTGAGTCTGCATGCTTGTGCAGGGGCGGATGCAGAGTGGGTTTTGCAGGGCGCTGCAGGTGGAGGACATACATTACATACAGTCGCTCGCGCGCCGCTCCCGGGGTCGGGTCGCGGCGCCGGCGCTCCTCGCCCGACCCGTGCCTCTAGTGCCAGTCCTTGTGTGTTTGGGGTGTGACGTGCGAACGTGAGCGAGTTCGAGTGGCGTTCGGCCCGGCTCCGCCTCGAGAGGCGATCCTGCCGGAAGACGACGCATCATCGTCTTTGGTCCCATCATGGGACTGATGTGTTTTCCCAGCCATCGGGACATACTGCGGCTTGTTGAGCTGCTGGCTGTGGTGCGTGGCATCGTGCTGGTCGCGGCCCCTGCTGCTCGCCTGCCCCCGCCTTGTGTCCGGCACTCGATTACCGCCGGTGACCTTGGAAGCGGCGGCACATCGCTGGGTGACCGCGTGCCCGCGGGCACTGGGTCAGTGTGTGTGTGTAGCTGAGTTTGACCAGCCTGCCACCGTGTGGTGATTTCGGCTGGTTAGGCGAGGTAGAGATGAGTTGAGCTGGTGGTCCGGACGGTGCCATAGGGGTTGTATAGGGGGTACAGTCGAGTCATCGCCGTTCAGTGAACATTACAAGAATCATATGTTATACAGTGGTGTGGATGTTTTTTCCCCTTCTTCTTTTTGTCTTTTTGTCTTTTTTTGCTTTTTCTCCATTATTTCTTTTGCTTTGTACTTTTTATCTTTTTTATCTTAAAAAAAATATAAACACGTCATGGGCAGAATTAGGGAGAGATTGAGTAATTGGGGGTGTTAGGATGTTGGCTAGTGTCGCGAGGATTTGGCGCGGGTGTGTTTTTTGTTGTTGGTAGCGGTGGTGTTTGGTTTGTGGATTGCGGTTGTTGTGGGTGCGTGGGTAGTGACTGTGGTTTCGGAGCTGTTGTCGTCGTCTGAGTCTGTGTATGTTTCGAAGTGGACGCGCAGGTTTTTGCGCACTGTGAATGATGTCGGCAATGGTTCTGGTGGTCCTGGGACTGGTGATGTGTTTTGTGATCCTCGTTGTGGCACTTGGGGCGGTTCCTGTGTTGAATGGATGGGTGAGTGGTGTCGGGGTTTGCTTTGTTTTGTTGTTGTGGGTTGTGGCTTGATTACGATTGCTGGGTCTGTCTGTGATTCTTTGGTTGGTAGTGGGCTCGTATGTAATGTTTGTGTCTGTGTCGAGTGTATGGATGTGCTGTGGTGTTGTAAAGCCTGCATCGACTGCTGGTTGTTCACCCACGACCTTGCCCGCGGCAGGGCCCAGCCCTCGAGGTGGACGAGACGGATAATCTCCTTCTCCCTAGCCCACCGAGGACAGGCCCTGTCCGGGGAAGCGTGGTTCCCGCCGCAACCGACGCAGAGTTGTGTACTGGAGGTGCACGTGCTCATGTCGTGTGGTCCTGTGCAAATTGCGCAGGTGGGTGTTGTATCATGGCACCCCCCTATCGAGTGTCCGTACCGCTGGTAGCACTGGCAGCGTCGGGGGAGGGGTGCTCGTGACGTGACCTTATACCTAATGTAGCCGGCTTTAACGTGTGTTGGTGGCTGTCTAGTGTTGAAGGTCAGTATGAGTGTGTGTGGGGTTTCTTTGTGTGCTGACGGAGATTGTCTGCAGACGGAGGAGATTCCCTGGCTCCTAAATCGGATAGCCAGTTCCTCCTCCGTCATCCAGGCCATTTCCCGTGCGTATATCATGCCCTGAGAGCTGTTGAGATGTGCGGCCGGTGTTATGGTGATAGGTATTCCGGTGATGTCAGTGATGTGTGTCAAGATGTCTGCGTCGCTGAAGGTGTATGATTGTATTAGGAGTGCCCCTGAGCGTATCTGGTGTGCGTGTAGCGGCTGTCGTGTCCGACAGGTGATCTCCTCCTCCACCGTCCAGGGGTTAAGGGAGCCCACTGGCTTCCTGTCATCCCGATGGCAGAGGTAGAAGTCGCCCGTCGGTGTGTCCAGTGTGCCTGAGTTCATGTCTGGTGTTGTAGACGGTTGTGGGTTCGGCGTTGGGTTAGGACAGATAGGTGTATACGGTTACAGAATACAAATATCGGCGGTAGGTCCCTACCTACCGACGTGGGGGGTTGGCGACACCGCCAGACCAACCTGGAGTCGAGCTGAGAGGTGTAGAGTAGACTGGAAGACGAAAGTGCAGAGCTGGGCTAGAAGTACACAGTTGAAGTCGAAGTAGTGGCAGGCTGGTCTCGAGGCCTGTAGTTGGGCTCTTAAGCAGTTGGCGTTGGCGCGGCTTGGACAGCACGCCTGCGGGACCGCCCGGCTTTTTGTGTTGCCCTTGGCAATGGCCGTTCCGCTGTGCCTGTGGCGTCGGAGCCTTGGTAGTGACCGGCTTCGCTGCGTCTTGATCGCCAGCTGTTCGCTGCGTCTCGTACTCTCGTAAGATCTTGTCGGTGATCTTGGTATTCGGATGCGATAAATCGGTGATGATGGACGATCGTGTGAAATCCTGGACTGCGTGATGATGAAATCGGATGGCACTGGGTCAGCGATGTCAGGCGGCCTATCAGCGAGCTCCGGCCGCCGCCCTCGCCGGCGCAGGCGCGGCAGGCGCGCGCCTGGTGCCAGGAAGCGAGGGAGTAAAGGCGCCTAACGCCGACAGAGGAACCTATGGCCGGCTCCCAGTTCAAGACTCAACATTTGCGTGCTGAACATCCAAAGCAGTAAACAAAAATTACTGGAAATGTCTGAAATACTACATCGCTACAAGTATGACATCATATACCTGCCCGAAACCTGGCTGAAGCCTGCGACGCCCAACAGATTGCTGCTGCTGCCCAGGTACCAGTTGTACGGGGCCGATCCCCCCGACGGGCGAGGGTACGGAGGAGTGGCACTGGCCGCCATGGAAGGTACCAACGCGTCTCCGCTGAAAATCACGACTGTCAACCATCCCAACAGCAAGCTGGAAACGTTGTGGATGTTGGTTAAACCAGACAGTAAGCGCCAATTCATCATCTGCACCGTATATCATCCACCGAGACGGAATCTGACCGACGTGAAAGCGGACTTTGTAGACCTGGAAGCATGATTCCAGCGTGTGATTGTTGACTATCCGAAGTCCAAACTTTTTATTTGCGGATATTTAAATTGTGACTTGAGGAAACCAGACTCGGGCCAAGGTAGGCGTGTGCTGTCTAATTTTATTTTTGATTACTCGTTATTTCAGTGTATGACCTCGCCCACCTATTCAACTGGCTCTCTCCTTGACGTAGTTATCACCAATTGTCCTGATATTGTGCAGCACTGCCGTACACAATTGTCATTTTAGTTCGCATAGGTTTGTTCTTTTTCAGTCAATGTGCCCAGATCCAGACCGAGCCGCGCAACTGTTCGCACGCGTTGCTTTCGCCGTACTGTCCGAATGCTTTGCTTTGCGATCTTTGTTTGGCTGACTGGAGTTACGTTATTAATTCTCCCTACATCACGCTCAAGTGGGACTGTTTTCTGGACATATTTCTCCCCATCATTGACATCCATGCTCCCATCAGGACTGTTAGAATCAGGAACCCTAGCGCCCAGGTCGTTTCAGATGGAACCAAAGCTTTAATGTGTCGTCGCCGTGGTGCGCTGGCTGCCTATTGGCACCAGCCTACGGAGTACGGGGACGCCAACCGAGCTGTACCATCGGTGATTAGCAGGGGCGCCGTGAGCAGGGGGGTTGGGGGGGTCGCGACCCCCCAGCCGGCAGAGCTGGGGGGTTGACCCCCCAAGTTTTGAGACCTGCCGGGCCCACTTTCGAGACCTGTCGGGCCCCAGTCAATGGATATTTCCGCATTCATAAATGAACCAGAATGAAGGAAAACACTTCTCCCAGCATATGGTAGCAAATATGTAAAACAGGTATTTTGGCGCACTAGTGTTGTTTACAGCGCTTTGCGCCGGTCTTGCGTCAGCTGTCTGCCGATTCCTACAAAACGCTGGCGTTTTCCGAGCGCACAATGTTGGATTTTCTCAACTTTTTCCGCTCGGCGCACAGCGACCTTGACGCAAGGTCGACAGACAGCAAGGCTAGAAATGGTGCGAAACTAAACGGATAATGAAAATGCTAACGAGGAAAACTGCTTACGACAAAAGCGAGATATACTTCTAACCACTCTCGAAAAATTACCAACACAGAGAAGCATCACCCTAAATCGCAGCAACTCACAAATTAACGCCTTGGGATCATCTGCAATGACAAAACTCAGTCGCCACATCTGTGCCACATTTGAACCCAATCTAAACAGCTGATTTTGTTGTCATAGCAACCGATCTGTCAGTTGATCGCTGGCATACTCGCGTCCAGGCGATGTCACTGCACTGGTCTGCTGATGCGTCGAAATTACGCCCAGTGCGTCGGGATTACGCCTAGTCTGTCATTGCGCTGTCTTTTTTGCGTCGAAATTACGCTAGGTCTGAACAGTCCATTAGGGCCTTGGACATATAAATAAACAATTCAGTGCCGGTGTCTCCTAATAGCCACCTACTGCCTGAGACTTGCTGTCACCATGGACATCCGATCTTTTTTTCTAAGAAGGTGAGTTTTGGACTGACGAGCTGAACTGTGGAGCCTGACCCCCCCAGCCAAAAATTCGTGGCGGCGCCCCTGGTGATTAGGTGTGATAGCCGGAACGACGTTGAGCGGCAAATCCGTGAGGATGAGCGGAGGTCAATGTGGTGCCATGTCAGGTCATTTTTCGGCGGCAAGCAGGCCATTCGTAAGCTGCCTGACGCGACAGCTGATGACCGTAACCGATTTTTTGTCCGCGTAGACCCGTGCGTACCTGACGAGGTTATGAGTATGGGAGCGACGCCGAGTATCTCCTGCCGTTTGCCGCGTGTCGGTGCCTGTGCGATTACCCTGGTGCCGTTGTCGCTACCTGAGCTGCGAACCGTCGTCTTCGGGATGAACGGCTCGTCGGCCTGTGGTGAGGACGGCATCAGCATCCGCATGTCCAGGGTGTGCTTCGACTCGTTAGGTGAGGTGCTCCTGCATTTGGTCAATTCCAGCATTACCCAATCCGATGTTCCTGATTCTTGGAAGCACTCCCTCGTCCATCCCATCTTCAAGTCCGGTGATCCCTGCAACCCTTCCAATTTCCGTTATATCTCCATCGTCCCAATCATTGCGAAAATTGTAAAGCGTGCCGTCCACCAGCAACAACACCAATCTACAATTACCTGTTCGATAACCACCTCCTCTCCCAAACTCAGCACGGCTTCCGTCCTCGTCACTCGACGGAAACCGCTCTGACCTCCATATCTGACCAGATCCTATCCGCATGTGACCCTTCTCTGCCTGCTGGATTTGAGCAAGTGCTTTGATGTGATAGATCACTCAAAACTCCTGTCAAAATTAAGTCTCCACAGAGCATCGGCGTTTTTCAAGGATCATCTCTCGAACCTCTCCTCTACTGTGTCTTCGCCAACGACCTCAGCCTGTTCGCCGAAGGTGCAGTAGTTGTTCAATTCGCCGACGACACCCGAATTTTGGTCAGTGGTGAAAAAGCTGACCTTAAAAATGTTGTCACTCATATGGAAACAGTTCTGGCCTCCCTTGATATCTGGTTTCGAGCAAATGGACTGAAAATTAACGTAACTAAGACACAGCTGATGATGTCGAGCAACCCACAAAATTTGCGTGCCTTACCGGAAGTCACAGTGAAATTTCGCGATCACCATCTACCCACCATTTCTGAATTCAAAACTCTGGGTCTTATTTTCGATCGCTCGCTCAGCTGGGACTCGCACGTCTCAGAATTGACTCGGCGTTGTTTTGGAGTTCTGGGTGGTCTGTCGCATCTAAGGGGGCACCTTCCACCTGCCGGCATCTCCGCGCTGGTCAATGCCCTGGTCTTCTCGTAGATCCGCTACTGTATTTCTGTGTATGGTAACGGAGACAAAAGAACCTATCTCGCATTTTACAAAAATATAAACTACTCGGCAAAGGTAAATTTCGGCCGCAAAAAGTTTGAACACGCTTCGGATCTGCTGAGGAGGCTGGGCTGGCTCAGCGCAGAGAACCTGGCCAGTTATCACACCCTTCGCCTCACACACAAGGTGTGTTTTCATGGTGAGCCAGTGTCACTGGCTCACGATCTCACCAACATGGCGGAGATTCGTGACCGGACCACCCGTCAAGACCACAACTTGTATGTTCCCCGGTCCCACACCGAGATGGGGAAGAGACGTTTTAGTTCCAGAGCGCCATAAATGTATAACTCACTGCCACCTGAGCTGACACGACTTCCCGTGTCGATCTTTGGTCGCCACCTACGGCATTACCTGTTTGACGTGTCGCCCGTGCCGGACTGGTTGACTGCTCGACTTGCTGTATTTTTTTTTGTATTCTGTGATTTTGACCCCTTTTTACCTTTTGTGCTGTGTTGTTTTATCTATTTGACGCGATGTCGTAATAGCCACGAGTCAATTGTGGATGACCTCAATAAAGTTTGTCTGTCTGTCACATTGCTCTCGCGTGCCGCTGGACCAGCTCGACACGTCGAGGCCGACAGACCTCAAACTTCGACACTTCCTCCGAGGCTGTGGCCTGGGAGATGCACCGACACCAGCACCCACAGAGTGGGCAGTCAGCCGGGGATGGGGAACACCCACCAGAGTAAACAGCCGGGGATGGGGAGTACCCACCAGAGTGGGCAGTCAGCGGGGGATGGGGAACACCCACCAGAGTAAGCAGCCGGGGATGGGGAGTACCCACCAGAGTGGGCAGTCAGCCGGGGATGGGGAGTACCCACCAGAGTGGGCAGTCAGCCGGGGATGGGGAACACCCACCAGAGTGGGCAGCCAGCCGGGGATGGGGAGTACCCACCAGAGTGGGCAGTCAGCCTGGGATAGGGAGTACCCACCAGAGTGGGCAGCCAGCCGGGGATGGGGAGTACCCACCAGCGTGGGCAGTCAGCCTGGGATGGGGAGCACCCACCAGAGTAAACAGCCGGGGATGAGGAGTACCCACCAGAGTGAGCAGCCAGCCGGGGATGGGGAGTACCCACCAGAGTGGGCAGCCAGCCGGGGATGGGGAGTACCCACCAGAGTGGGCAGTCAGCCGGGGATGGGGAGTACCCACCAGAGTGGGCAGCCAGCCGGGGATGGGGAGTACCCACCAGAGTGGGCAGTCAGCCGGGGATGGGGAGCACCCACCAGAGTGGGCAGTCAGTCGGGGATGGGTAGCACCCACCAGAGTAAACAGCCGGGGATGGGGAGTACCCACCAGAGTGGGCAGCCAGCTGTGGAAGGGGAGCACCCACCAGAGTGGGCAGTCAGCCGGGGATGGGGAGCACCCACCAGAGTGGGCAGCCAGCCGGGGATGGGGAGTACCCACCAGAGTGGGCAGCCAGCCGGGGATGGGGAGCACCCACCAGAGTGGGCAGTCAGCGGATCAGTCGGGGATGGGTAGCACCCACCAGAGTAAACAGCCGGGGATGGGGAGTACCCACCAGAGTGGGCAGCCAGCTGTGGAAGGGGAACACCCACCAGAGTGGGCAGTCAGCCTGGGATGGGTAGCACCCACCAGAGTGGACAGCCAGCCGGGGATGGGGAGTACCCACCAGAGTGGGCAGTCAGCCTGGGATGGGTAGCACCCACCAGAGTGGGCAGCCAGCCGGGGATGGGGAGTACCCACCAGAGTGGGCAGTCAGCCTGGGATGGGGAACACCCACCAGTGGGCAGCCAGCCGGGGATGGGGAGTACCCACCAGAGTGGGCAGTCAGCCTGGGATGGTAGGAGTACCCACCAGAGTGGACAGCCAGCCGGGGATGGTAGGAGTACCCACCAGAGTGGACAGCCAGCCGGGGATGGGGAGTACCCACCAGAGTGGGCAGTCAGCCTGGGATGGGGAGTACCCACCAGAGTGGGCAGTCAGCCGGGGAAGGGGGCAGATCGGCGCGGTGTCGAAGAAAGTACCGTCCCATCCCCACCCCAAGAGCCGGAAGCAAAGCTATGCCTTGAGGTCGACTCACCAACAGCCTGTCATAATCATCACTTGACCTTTATGGAGCCATCTCGTGGTTGGTCATAAATTGCTAGCGCTAACATGATTAGTGCTGGCATTATAAGAGTGAGACCTGGCCTTTGTAGATAATGATGCTAAAAACGTGAAGTGAAGACATGCATGTATGCCTTCACTTTACGTACTCAACTTTCGTACTATTAAGCAATAATTTGGGGAATATTACCGTGAATTGAAGCTAAATTGAAGAAACTGACACGTTAGAAAGGTATCATATTTAGAAACTTGTGACCGGAGCTTAACCGAATGGGTGGGCACAAAGTAGTTCCTGTCATTTTTTAAAAAGAATTTGAACGCGTGGGGAGGTTCAACTGCAATTTGGTGACTGTTCCTTGTTGCCTTATTACCGTCTGGTTTATATCGGTGACAAATTCTTCAGATTAAACTTTAGCTGTGGTCGGTTCCACGGGCAAGTTTTCAAAGGCATGTTTATAATTGCTTATCGTTGTTGTTTTTATTCTCGCATCCAACATGCTAAGATCCTACGGTGTGTATTGCTCTGTATTGTCGAAGGTGTTCCACCGTTCCTCGCCAAACTTGACAACCAATCGCTGCATTGAGAACTTCGCTGAGCTCGAAAGGCAGGTTCAATTGGCGACACTGAACTTTACCGGCACTTTCTACCTCGCAGGTGATCTAAATTGCAACTTTCTCGACGGGGCTCATAGCCCTAGGAAAACACACCTGCTTGAGTTCATAAGCAACTATTCACTTACCGTGACAGTGAAGCGCTCTACATTCCCCACAGGCTCTTTATTGGATGCCATCATAACAAATTAGCCAATCTCTGTCGACAGACCCAGAGTGAGTTTCTGTCACTACAGTCCCCACGAATTTAACATATGTTCGATTAAAGTAAACAGGCCTGCGTCAGTTAACACCGTGATCAAGTCACGTTCTTTCGGACGAGTGGACACCTCCGAACTGACCCTTGACCTTGGTGAGATCGACTGGGCCCAGGTCACTGGTCGCATCTCGGTAACTGACAAATGGGATACCCTGCTGAGATTGCTGACACCTATTCTCGACGAGCACCTGCCACTCAAAAACATCAAAATTCGGAACCAAACAGCACCACATGTTAGCGAAGCTACCAAACAGCTCATGAATCGACGAAATGTAGCCTTGCACCTGCAAGATAGAAACATATACAAAGTACTTAACCGACAAGTTCGATCAGTTACTAGAGCTGACCGTAGGGAAGAGATTGGCGGAGAGATAGCTCAAAAAGGCCCATCAACTGCGTGGCGTGCTATCAAGTCCATTATCGGCTCCAAAAAAAGTTATCCACAAGATTAGCGGTCCTACGATTCAACCACAAGTCCTACCTGACCAGTTAAATCAATATTTTGATTTAACTGGTCAGGTTAAATCAAAAGGTCAGGTAGGATCAAACTTACCAAATAATTTTCAATTTTTTAGAAACCTTTTGAATTTAAAAAAACTGTTCAACTTGAAAAACCTGAACTAACCTAGCTTGACCAAACCTAACCCATTTCTTTGCCATATGGAGCCAAATGTATGTAGAACATTGTCTTGCCTCCACCATAAAGCACAATAATACCGGTTTGGTTAGGTCAGGCCAGTTCAGTTTTTAAGTTGGAAAATGTTCTCACAAAAATTAAAATCGGAAATTTGTACTTCAAAATCAGCTGACGTTAGGTTAGGCTTGACTGGGTTCGGTTTTTTAATTTAAAATATTTTCAGAAAATATATTGCATAAATGTTTGTTCTATTTTTTTTTTCCAAAGGAATGCTGTGATATGCTAGATTAGACTATGTTGGTTATGGTTATTAGGTTATGGTATGGATAAACTGATGAGTGAATCCACTCCACATTCCCACTGGAGTCTAAAAGCTACACCATAACCTCACTTCTACAACGTATTTCACAAGAACCCATATCGATTCTACTCCTCACTCCTTCACATCCACTTCACTAATTGACCATAGAGGTCAATTAATGAAATGGTTACTTCAGTACCTGCATTAGTAATGCAAACAGAAAGAAGTCCTTTGAACCACATGCAATGTTCTTCACAGTGCTGTTCCATCCACCTCCAACTCCAACCCTGACCAAACTTCAGGAGCGCATCAATATCCAAATCAACCTGCGGAAAAAGGTATGTATTGCAGCAAAGGTACTATGGTCTGAATTCCATGGCATCCCTCTTGCCTTATAGTCCATCCTTGCCTATCTATGTAGGAGATGTTTGACTTTCCTCAAACTGACTGGAGAACTTGAGAGTTGAAATCACGTGAGTGATGGAACAAATGAGTTATTCCTGTATGCTTACGTTGCAGAATCGCGTGGCACAATGGCATGCCGAATGGTGAGGGAACATTGTGGGCAGTTGCCCCCCTGATAGGTTGTGGGGTCACCAAGGATCGCGTGAGCTGCGGAAAAAATGCACCAGTCTCCTTAAAAGTCACGTTTGGGCCCCCAATAATCGCACCGGGGTGCCGAAAAAATTGCATGGGGGCCAACAAATACCACAGGATCTTCTGAAAAGGACGCTGGGGCCTCAAAAGTTTTCACCTGGGCACCTGTAAAAATAACGATGGGGGCTCAAAAGAGTCGTGCTGGGATTCAAGAAAATCACGACGGAGGCCACAAAAGGTCGGGTCGGGGCCCCGGAAAGTCACGCTGAGACTAGGCGTACCAAGTATTCCCCCAGAGTCCGCGAAAATCACGCTAGGGGCATGGTAGGTCGTACCGGGACTCTAAAAGTTTCATTGTGATCACCAAACTAATGCAGCCGGGAAACGAAAATCAGTCCCGACATGAAAAAATACTCTGGGGTCCTGATAACTGCTCCAAAAGCCCACACAACGTGTTGTGCCTCTCAAAACGTGTCCTAGCCACTGAAACTCGCGCTTGGGATCCCAACAAGTGACCACGGGGCCCCTGAATATCGCCTTCGGGATCAAAAATGTCGTCGGTAGTCCAAAAAATGAGTGTCGGTAATCCAAAGCGTACCGAGTTTCGCAAAAAGCGACAGGGCCATAAAACATGCTCGGCAGCTCGCAATATTCACGTCTTGGAGCGCTAATAAAAGCATAACGGAGAACCTGAAAGGACATCAGGACCATAAGACCGCACGGGGCCTCTGAAACAGGCTGGGACCTCAAAAAGGGAATTGATTGTAAGCAAGTAGCACAAAGACCGGGCACTAAATAAACACATCGTCGTCTTCGAAAACGCGCCGATACCTGAAATATATCATAGGTGTATAAAAAGCAACACAGCTGTAAAAAGAGCATGTGCCGGGCCCCGGGTCTCAAGCATGTGCCGGGCCCCTAACAAAAAAAAATGGCTTGAACCATAAAACACATCCATAGAAGAAGAAAGACGCAACTGGTAAAAATTACCAACACCTAGCTTGGGTCACGGCCAAGTAGCCAATCTGGTAGTTTATTTAGCCAAAGAGATATATGCATCAAAGCTCAGTTTGTCTCCGGATTTCTTAATCACGAGAAAATGTGGGAAGAAGACAACTAATATATCGAATTGAATTTATCGATTTTTTTCCAAGCTAGCCACCATGCCAGGCATTCCACAATTCCACATGTCAAGTCTGGCACAAGTCTATCATGTAACAGTAATCATGTAACAGTAACAGTAGCAAAACGTGGAATGCCAAGCAGAAACCGGAGAAGCGCACGTAGAGTGGCGAACGCACAGATTGCACAATGCGGGTGTTCACGTGCACGAACGTTGGTGTTTTCGCGACCGAGCGTTATGAATTGGAATACGTGATACTGGCAAATTTGGAATTTTTGGGTGATTTGTTCAGATGTAATTTCGGTAGTGTGAAGCGAATTTGCAAGGGAAGCCAAAAGAAAAACCTTCATACAGGGTTAGGGTTCAAATCCGGTGATTCAGAAATAATTGTGGTAGATTTGGCCCCTTCCACAGGACAGTTAATTTGATCACTAATTATTGTATGGGAAAAATATAAAGAACCCCTTTAAAAAAAAAATCGATGGAAATCTGCCGACTTATTTTAATGGGTGAGGTGGTCACCTTCAAAATCAGCTTGCCCCCTCCCGCAAATCCTATGTACGCCACTGCCATGGCATGACATAATTTGACCTGTTGATGGCTATGATCGACGAAAAATCCTTTTGGGTGCGGCACCCTTGTGCCCTTATTCGTGTCCCCCGCACCTATATGAAAACTCCTCACGTCTGCCATGTGCTCCTACTGTCCGACATTTTGCACCTCTTTATGCTTGCTCTTTATATGCCTTATATTTGCTTTATATAATAAGGTCTAGCCAAACGAAACCGGGTCACCACGGATCATTGTTTGTTCACACAACGTCCTGGTGTACTACTTCGGTGGCTCTAAAACCGAATTAAAAGTTCAATTCATAAGAAACAGTAGCATTCGGGATTATACGGCATTGCGGGCGCGATGTCGCCGAGGCAGCTGACTCGCACAAATATCTCAACTTCAGACGGAAAATGGCAGTGTAACGTGTGCATAATTCTTGACTTGACCTAACATCGTTAACATGGCCACATACTTGAAAGCAGAATGTCCAAATAATTATTATATCAAGTTCTGCACGAAATGTTTTCCCTGTACTGCGATAAGAAAAAGTACTTTGACCTAACCTCTGCTTAATAATCTTGACCTTGGTTAAAATTTGGAAAGGCAGTTATTTGATTTGATGAAAGAACAGTATGCTCTGGATTTGGTGTTGCTATGCTGCAACTACTGCGAGTGGTGGCATTTTGGAAATTTTGGAATATCGACCGCCTTGATCCGTCCAAAGTCAATTTCAATGCAATTAGAAATATAATTGGTGAATGAGATCAAGAAGGCGAATATGGTGGGTCCAGCCACCACCAAAGCTATAGCAAACTTCGCTCTTAGCCTTTTGGAGGGAAAGGATTACAAGTATTAACAGGGCTGCAGTAAAAAAAAAACTCTCCTGTTGCAACACACCTGGTGCGTGGGCCATTCCAATTCCAACGAATTGAACACTGTTTTGATGTCTGAGATTATTCGGAATTTCCGAAGTTTTGTACTTTTTATTTCAGACTCCAGAGCCAAAAAAAAACCTCCGAGCCAACATATCCATTTCAAAACCGTCAGATGGCACTTCTGGGAATCTCCAGGGCTGACATTTTCGAATTCCTTAGCCGTGACCGGAGAGGCATGTGCCCAGTGTTTCCTACTCTTGCTCTTGACTGCGTCATTGGGTACGGGTGGAATTTTCAAACTGTTGCAAAGCAAATAGTAGGACGATTGCGTTGATTGATGTATATGATCCGTTGTGCATTTTAGTTTGCTTGGTGTCGTATGTGGTGACTAGACTCGGCGATCACGATGACTACATCAATGCACATGTTTCATCAGAGGATATTATTTTCGATTCCAATGATTTTGTGGAAGCCATGCCCCCTTCCCGACCCTGAACTCGCCCAACAAAACTTTGGCTTCGTCCCTCCATAATGTTGGGCACCAAGGAAATAACTTCATCCATCGTCATCACAGTTCAGGCCTGCTGTGCTCCGATGCTCCATGAAAGCCGATGTGTTTTAACCACAGCAGAACAAGGTTAAGAGAGTCTTTCTGCACCAACATGGTAGTAGAACACTGGAACCAGCTGCCAGAAACCATTGTAAGTAGCAGCACATTGAACATCTTTAAAAACAGCACAGACAATCAGTATACGAATAGAGGGCTTGCTTTTCAGTATTACAGGGAGGGCTGATCGACGGATTTGGTGGGCAACTGGTTGAGTGTACAGAGTGCAGCCAAGAAGGGCCCTTGTGGCTCATAGTTGCACTAATCTTTGATATCTTTATGTCTTTATTCCTGCAAATCGGCGCATAAATACTTTATTTCAGCGTTGTGTGTTTTTTGGTGTGTGGAGTGAGGGAAGAGCCACGGCGACACTGAAGATGACGATGACGATGAGGATGTACACGAGTCCACTGCATGACACTGTAGTAGCATGATATGGCTTACAGTTTGCATTGACATGTACTGTGCACTGCTCTTTTGCTTGCATGACTTCACCTGCTACTGGACGATTTTCACGTTGGCGAGGATGCTGAAAAAGCATAAACATATGCATCGTGAAATAAAGATCAGAATTATTGAGGTCTGAAAATATAGTGTGCGAAATCCGACAAGTTTTTGGTTGGGGGAGGGGCGAGGTGGTTTAGTACACGTCGCCCCCCCCCAATGTTTTTTTTTAATCGACACCCCTGCATAGTACGATTTGGACGGTACCAGAGAAAGTTTTTGGGAGACTAAGTTTTCTTCATGCAACCACTCTGAATACTCCCCAGCTCGTCTGTCCTCGTGCATTTTGGAACGTAAGAGCAATCCCATCCGGATACACCCGACCATACGCGAAGAAAATTAGGATAAATACAGTGATCATCGTGGAATGTTCAAACTATGATCGCCATCTCTCGTCCGACCAAATGCTTGGAGGGGGTAGGAATGGTAGCAAACATAATTAGAGGAGTGCAGTAGGGCCTCACTAATAGAGACCGCTTTCAAATAAATGTACAAAAGAGGGTGGCGGGACAGCTCTTCAGTCGGGGAGGGCATACGCCCCCCCCCTTTCCGTGCCTTCCACCGCTTCTGGAGCCGCCAATACAAGCCATTATGTGTGGATCGGTGGGACGGTATTAACATTAGAAACAGATTGTTAATTTAAGAAAATGCACTGCTTAGTTCGCTGCTTCGCCGCTTGGCGAAGTGACAGTATTTGAACCGTTCATTCCGGCAGAGAACATCAGGACTTCCCAGGTCATCGAGTCCACGAACCACTGGATTTCGAACATCGTCGGGACGATTCGAAGGAGTTAATCCTGGAGACTTCCTCAGAAACATAATCGGGCGCACGGAGAAGGTTGCATCCACAGCGAGCTGGTTAACCGCTGGACAACTTTTTCTGCAGCATCCCACGCGCCTGACGTTCCAAACGGGACCCGAAT
Organism: Imbricaverruca yamaguchii; assembly: GCA_034440575.1. NCBI lineage: Eukaryota > Metazoa > Arthropoda > Thecostraca > Neoverrucidae > Imbricaverruca > Imbricaverruca yamaguchii. Next base: position 68,096 of record JAOTOL010000941.1, read on the forward strand.
CTATTCCAGACCGCCTACATTACCGCGTCCGTCAGACTTTCCAGACTCGTCACGCCACCGTCACCGACTCCGTCACCACCATCCCTCAGTCGCCCGACCCCGTCACCACCATCCCCCCTCAGTCGCCCACCTGCCGCCTCATCATCCCCTGCGCGCTGTTCGTGGCCGCCGAGCGCGGACGGTCGGCAAGGTGCCAGCCAGCTGGTGCCAGCGGCGGCCACTGTCCCGACACCCCGACACCCCCGCACAGACGACGGCCGCCGACATGGCCGGCCCCGGCCCCGGCCCGACCCAGTCGGCGGTGGCGCCACTGACGCTGCACGTGCAGCACCACCAGCAGATCCGCCGCTCGGCTGGCCCACTGCCGCCTGACACGCCCAGTCGGCGGCGGTTGTCAGCGCTGGCGCGGCGCCGGCATCGTCGGCTGCCACCGTAACGAGCCGTGACGACAGATCGTGTCAGATGACGTCACCGGCGGGTCAGCTGCCGCCGCGCGCGCGCGCTCGAGCCGCGCCGGCCGGACGCTTTTTGCGCGGCGACGGGGCGGCCGCCGGCAGAGAGGACAAGGCGCGCCGGGAGAGGAATGCGTTGGCACGGTGTGGACGGGGGTGTTCGGGTTAGGCTGTCTGCCTGTCGACACCTGTGGTGGAGAGCCACCAGGTCAGCAATACCACCTGCTGCTGTTGTTCTCGAAAGCGTCTTGCCGCGAAAAGACTGGATGATATGGGGGCGGGAGGATATTAGCATTGCAGTATTGCAAGCATTTAAAGTGCAACACGATCTTTCATTGCAATCCTCGTGCTGTGTTGCAATATCAACTGCTTTGGGAAGGGAGAACATAAATGTGGGAAAGACACAAAGTAATGAGGGTCTGAGGCAATGAAATGCCAACATATAAAAACCAACGCGAGGGAAGAACACTTTCACCTCGACACAAAACCTGTGAGTTGATGTAAGTACTACCTGCCTAATTATGTTGCTCAGTTCCTGGATGGTTTGCTATTCTGTAGCAAAGGAAGCTATGTTCAAAGGACCAGCATGCGCTGCAAGCACCAGTGCACTACACGCCCGCCCGCACATTTTTCGTCTTTCGTGAAGAAGTGCCCAGAAGCATCCGCACTTTTAATTTATAAGCTATGTAGGTAGATGCACACACAAACACGCACACACACCTAGACATAGACATTTTCAAGTAACGGGGGCGGAAGAACCGGTAACTTAGCGGTTTTTGTGATGGGTATTTTACGTCTCAGAAACTTCAGTTATTTCACTATTCATAGTTTATGACACTGACACCGCACCCTATCCAAGCATCGTAAAATACATTGCATCGCCGAATTGTGGTGACTGCAGCACCTATTGGCACTCAACGAAAAGAAGGAACAGCTGACAACTTTCTGGGATTTTGACGAGAGCTGCTCATTTTAAAGCCCATGAACCGACTCAAGTAAAAATTAACCCAAGGTCACTTTTACTTATGTTGCCTACTAAACCCTAACCTAACCTACACGAGACATGCCGGTAGAGAAAATATTCTAAGAAAAGGAGAGAAAAAAAAAGAATTTTGTCAGTTACCTTGATAACAGAAGAAAAAACATCACTTTGGCGCATAGCACGCACGGGACGGCTGTAGTTGGCGTGTTTCACAGTACAGGTGACATACAAGTGATACAAGTGATAGTATATAAATTTGAAATGTTCTTTTTAAGCATCTGGTATATTTGGTGTGTAGCTTTTCTCTATCCTAGTGAATGGTTCTCAACAATATAGAGAAAATTCCTGCGGACAATTAGCGAAATTTAATCTGCCTGTTCACGAGCATACACAATTTTACGAACAAATTTGTACTGCAAATTTTACAGTTATTACGCTACGTGTCACATTTTCAGAAACACCATCCTGTATCCCACTTTGAGGCATGCAGGATGGTGAGAACTAAAAAAACAAATTCTAAAGTTTGACCATGTGGAATACATAATTTGCACCAGAAAGTATATCCTGAATATATCTGATATACATATATACAAATATATATGTACACATATTTATATATATATATATATATATATATATATATATATATATATATATATATATATATATATATATATATATATGTATATGTATATGTATATATGTATATATATATATATATATATATATATATATATATATATATATATATATATATATATATATATATATATATATATATATATATATATATATATATATGCATATATATGTATTTGTATGAAATGGAAGCTTTCGTCACGCACAAGAAACACGAAAAATAACAGGAAGAAATGAACCAACAAACACGTCACTGGTGCAGTGACGCAGTGACGCAGTGACGCAGTGATGCAATAACACATCCGCATGGAGTCATGCCATCACATCGCAAAACCGAAACCGGCATGCACAGAATCAGCTTATCAACTTTTTTGACAGCTGATGACAACAGATCAAACATCTCGTTGTACCAAAGCACCAGATGAACATGTCAGTGCACCCAAGCAGCAGATGAATGTGTGGCGCCAAACCTGATAAAAACACGGTGAAGTGGCTTACGGTCCCCCTTCGAGTCGCATAAGTCCAAACAGCGTGAAATCCTCCGTCTCGGCGGCCATTGTTGTCGGCGGCGGTGGCCGTGGGACGCGCCCGAGCGGCCTGAAATGGCGACGTTGACACGATTACACGATTACTGTTAGATTACACGTACCCAGAGAAATATGCAGACGCTGGCGAAAGGTTACCACGTGAAAATTCTGGAGAGAGGAGAGAGAGAGGGAGATAGAGAGAGGGGGAGAGAGAGAGAGAAAGAGAGAGATGGATGGAGATAGATTTATAGAGAGGGATAGAGAGAGAGGGATAGAAAGAGGGAAAGAGATATAGAGGGATAGGGATAGGGATAGGGGTAGGGAAGGGATAGGGGTAGGAAATGGATAGGGGCAGGGAAGTGATAGGGGTATGGAATGGATAGGGGTAGGGAATTGATATGGGTGGGGAAGGGATATGGTAGGGAAGGGATAGGGGTAGGGAAGGGATAGGGGTAGGGAAGGGATAGGGGTAGGGAAGGGATAGGGGTAGGGAGGGATAGGGGTAGGGAAGGGGTAGGGAAGGGATAGGGGTAGGGGAAGGGATAGGGGTAGGGAAGGGATAGGGGGTAGGGAAGGGATAGGGGGTAGGGGTAGGGAAGGGGGGTAGGGAAGGGATATGGGTAGGGGTATGGGGGGTATGGGTATGGAAGGGATAGGGGTAGGGAAGGGATAGGTGTAGGGAAGAGGTAGGGGTAGAGAAGGGATAGGGGTAGGGATGGATAGTGGTAGGGAAGGGATAGGGGTAGGAAGGGATAGTGGCAGGGAATGGATAGGGGTATGTAATGGGTAGGGTTGGAAGGGTAGGGGGGTGGGAAGGATGGGGTAGGAAGGGATAGGGGTAAGGGATAGGGGTAGGGAAGGGTAGGGGTAGGTATGGTAGGGGGGGAAGGGTAGGGAAGGGATAGGGGTAGGAATGGATAGTGGTATGGAAGGGATATGGGTAGGGAGGATATGGGTAGGGAAGGGATAGGGGTAGGGAAGGGATAGGGTAGGGAATAGGGATAGGGGTAGGGAAGGGATAGGGGTAGGGAAGGGGGTAGGGGTAGGGAAGGGATAGGGGTAGGGAAGGGATAGGGGTAGGGAAGGGATATGGGTAGGGATATGGGTAGGGATAGGGGTAGGGAAGGGATAGGGGTAGGGAAGGGGTAGGGAAGGGATAGGGGTAGGGAAGGGATAGGGGTAGGGAAGGGATAGGGGTAGGGAAGGGATAGGGGTAGGGATAGCTACAGCTATAGATATAGGGATGTGGTAGATATAGGGATAGAGATATAGTGATTTAGAGTTATATATATAGATATAAAGATATAGGGATATCATGATACATAGATATGAAGATATCGAGAGATAGAGACATAGATAGATTGAGATACAAAGAGTTGGAGATATATAGATAGAGATGAATATAGAGATATAGATAGAAATATGGAGATAGAGATGGAGATAGAGAGGGAGCGAGAGAGCGAGGGGAGTTTTTTTAAACAATGGATATATAGAAGCAGCTGAGGTGTCAGTACATGCAGTGCGCTGCGTCGATGCTGCATCAGCTGGTCTGTTAGCGCTACATTAGCTGGTCTGTTAGTGCTGCATCAGCTATCATGAGTGTCAGCGCAGCGTGTATATTAGTCCTCCGGTACCAAATTTGCGCCAACATACGGCGCCAAGCCAGCGGCAGCGACTCCACCCATGACACGTGCAATAAAAACAGTCAAGTCCGCTGATAGGCCCCACCATTCTCATCAAAAACGCATTGTGAGCCGGCTCGGGAAGATAGGAGGATTCTGAGCGTATTTAAGGTGTCATCAGGCCGAGATGGCCGAGGGTCCGGCTGACTGGCAAAGGCACCGCTCCTCCAGCGCGCATCGCGATCTTCCTAATAACTTCTTAATAACTGGCGCGCGCCGGAATACGAATAGAGTGTGATCTGGGCGCCGCCGATCCGACAGCAGGCGCCGCCGACAGCTGGGCCCGTCGGCACAAACTCGAGGTGTGTTGGTCTGGCGGCGTCACAATGCCACACGCGATGGTCAAGACCACACTGGTGACTAAGTCGCCAGACCGGCTCAGTAGAAATGGCCATTCCGAGCTGACAGCTGAACAAAAATTTTCCAGACCATCAACCACACAGCTCTGGAACAACCTCCCAATAGCGAGAAACAACGAACGATAAAACGATAAAAATCGTTCCGCTCCTTGAAAACAATCCGCTTCCAGACAATTCATGTCCAAACAACCTCTCCTCAAGACTACATTACCCGTTTTAAATGTGGAACATAATTTACAGAAATTTCCCGGTCGGTGCTTCCATCCTAAAGTGGCACCGATATTAATTCCGACTAATAGCTACGAGCATATCAAAATGTAGTTGAAGCCACCTCTCGGAAACTGCTAAGTAAGTATTACAAGCTGTGCATATATCCCACCCTGAATCAGAACTAAATATTGTATATCTATATATCTAACCATCTATCCATCCACCCACCTATCTATCTGTATCTGTCTATCTATCTATCTACCTATATATATATATATATATATATATCGATCTATCTATCTATATATCTGTCTATCTATCTATCTATCCATATATATATATACTTCGATGTTCTCGGCAACCCCTTTGGGCCAGGCATGAAGCTTCGTCGCGTTTTGGAAGGCACTCCCCGCACTAATGCTCCTTCCCCTCCCATCTATCGGTATCCCACCAATCCATTTGGGCCCGTCTATTGCTTTCATGCGTCATGCATTGTGACCTCACAATAATTTTCAGACACCTACACATTCGCGCACAATGTATGGTATGGATTCCAAGCCGTGTTGGGCTGTAGGCTGTAGCCATAGTCGTGGTTGTGGTTCTGGTTGTGGTTCTGGTTCTGGTTGTGGTTATGGTTATGGTTCTGGTTCTGGTTCTGGCTGTGATTGTGGTTCTGGTTGTGTCTCTGGTTGTGGTTGCGGTTCTGGTTCTGGTTCTGTGGGCGAGTATGGTTATGGTTATGTCCATGGTTGTGTTTATGGTGATGGGTATGGTTCTGGTTCTGGTTATTATTATGGCTCTGGTTCTGATTCTGGTTGTGGTTCTGGTTCTGGTTGTGGTTCCGGTTGTGGTTCCGGTTGTGGTTCTGGTTGTGGTTCTGATTCTGGTTGTGGTTTTGGTTGTGGGTTTGGTTCTGTTTGCGGTTGTGGTTGTGGTTGTGGTTGTGGTTCTGGTTGTGGTTCTGGTTGTGGTTCTGGTTGCGGTTCTGGTTGCGGTTCTGGTTGTGGTTATTGTTATGTGGTTATGTTTATGTTTATGTTTATGATTATGGTTGTGGTTGTGGTTCCGGTTGTGGTTCTGGTCGTGGTTCTGATTCTGGTTGTGGGTTTGGTTCTGTTTGCGGTTCTGGTTGTGGTTCTGGTTGTGGTTGTGGTTGTGGTTCTGATTGCGGTTCTGGTTGTGGTTATGATTATGGGGTTATGTTTATGTTTATGGTTCTGATTGTGGTTCTGGTTCTGGTTCTGGTTGTGGTTCTGGTTCTGGTTGTGGTTCTGGTTCTGGTTGTGGTTCTGGTTGTGGTTCTGGCTGTGGTTATTATTTTGGTTCTGGTTGTGGTTGTGGTTGAGGGCCGCGGCCAGTCGCGCGCTGGCGAGTCTGCACCGGATTTAAGAGAGCCGCCCGGTAACGGCGCCATAAATACGGCCGCCGTGACAGTTATGGCGCACATTTGTCTTCTGGCTGGCGAGCACGTAATGTGGTGCGAATGACGGCCATCCTTCTGCTGTGACGGCTCCTAGGCAGCGACACTGGGTCAACATTGGTTTTAGTTAGCTCGCTCTGCGGTCAATAAGCACGACGTGTAGCTTTGGGTGCAAGTCGTGTCGCCTTCAGTTCCTGTAATAGCTGTTGAACTAGACGGTCCCGCCATACTTTTGTATTCCCCCCCCCCCCCACAACCACTAACAAAAAAAGAATGTAGTACAGCAATGGTCAGGGTGAAAAGTGCAAGCCTGAGGATGGGCAATGCGCCTTTGTATTCAAAACAAAGCTTCTCGAAAGAGCAGACATTCAAGGTGAAGCACGACTTTTTTCCGTCTTACCACTTCGAGAGACAGGAAACTGTTTAGAATCCGACCGTATGAACGTGCCCGGATTTGACTTCTCGAAAGCGTGCCTTCTCGGCTATGGCGCGCCCGAAGGAAAGGGGCGGAGTTACGACCGGCAGAGGCTACCCCTGGCTATTTGTCGCACTTCTGGGCATCGAAATGTAGTTACAGGCTACCCCTAGCTATTTGTCATGCATCGAAGTGTAGTAAGAGGGGAAAGATTGGCCGCAGGTCCTGTTGATACGAATTTTAGTCCACGCTTCATTCCAGTGTGATCAGAATGGTTCGATTGCTTCAGGGAGCAGCGAAGTGTGAGAGGATGCTGACGTGATGATTCAAAGAAGTCCGTGTAAATGGCCCAGACCACTAGATCCCTTAGAATGCTTACCATTATCACACCCTAATGTATGCTTTTTCATGGCATGCTAAGTCCTACCTCAATCAGTATGAGGTGTGTAAAAACATTTCTTCAGCTTGGGCTGGGGAACGGGGGCAGTACAAGAGGCGATGGCAGACCTGGCTTCTCGATTCTGAATGTTGGTTAAAACAATATTGTGGTCCAGGTAGGCAACGAGTGCCGACGTTGATGACAGCGCTTTTAACGGCAGGCTTTGTCCCTAATTAGGCTTGTAATACATAATCCGGGTTTTCTGTGACTGCTTTGATGAATTATCGCTGCGCTCTTACGGAATCATGTGCTATCCCGCGGCACTATTATTTTGCCCGTTTTCGACGATGTCTGTGGTAGTGGTAGGTGGAGGAAATCCCTTCCCCTCCTCTCCTCGGCATGGCGAAGGTCAGTATGTGGCCCAGCCTAGTACCGACTAATATTTTCGTATTTGGTAGTGATAGGCAAAATTGTCAAGAAATTATCAACGCCATAACGAATTCAAAATGTTTCCCCAAAACATATGAATCCGTATGGATAACCTGGCTTCGGTTCGTCTGAGTCTGACATAGATAGTGATATATATATATATATATATATATATATATATATATATATATACATAGATATATAGATAAATATATATTGTTCGTGATAGTTGGATGCCCGATATAAACAGCTCAATGTAATATTCAGGTACAATCTAACCAGCAATTTTCTACTTTGTTCAGGTGCTGTCGTGCTTCGTTTCCTAAAAGTAAAGCGAAACGCTATGATCATATTTTCTCGCACGTAAAGGTGAGAAACTCGCACCCGCAATTCAACCACTGCGCAATGTATGTACGGGTGACGCGTCCTCTTGTCTGAACCACAAAGTACGGCTGGTGTGAATGAAGTACTAACGGCCAGGTAAATTATTTGTACAATGTTTGAATGAAGACATCTATGCTTCAACTGTTATTCGTTGCTTGGCCAATCTTTCTATGAAATTTAGCCATGCAAGGCAATATGAGCTACATACGAACCCATATAAGCTGTCGGAAAAGTGGGGCTGGCAGACGCGTAGAAACTTCTCCAACCGGGGGAGGGGGGTAACAAGAGCACTTTGATAGAATATTCCCATGATCATAGGGCCAATGTTAACCTGGACCGAAGTCTTGGAAGGGGACGTTGCCACCTCCCCATGCTCCTACGCCCATCAGTGGAAGTGGGGCTGGCCAAAAGAGTCCCCCCCCCCTGTTCGAAATGTGGGACTCATTGGGAGCCAAAAGAGGTTGACACCTGACCAATGTGAAGCTTTATATCGTGAGCTTTAACAAACACGCCCACCTTCGCGGTACGTATCTGCCCGATATCAGAGTTCCTGGCTGTCGGTACCTAACGCGGGTGCCGGCAGCACGAGCCAAGTCACGACACAGGATGCCGTACCGACCTCTGCAGCTCCACCCCACGCCCGGGGATGCTCGGAACTGGCATGGGAGTCGAGCACCGAACAATTCAGCCCCCTGGCGGCTGCTGCATCTGGGGAGCAGGGACGTCGTAATCTCGTTCGGTCAGGGAGGGGAGAAGGGCAAGCACTCATGCTGGACTCATTGTTTAAGGGAGAGGTTCGCTGTGCTTATGGTGTCAGGCGTACATCGTCAATATGTACCCAGCATGGTCTGCAGCCTGCTCCTGGGAACTGCTCCACCTCTCCACTCCTGCCCGGTACTCTCAGACCTGATGGTCTGCAGCCTGCTCCTGGGAACTGCTCCACCTCTCCACTCCCGCCCGGTACTCTCAGACCTGATGGTCTGCAGCCTGCTCCTGGGAACTGCTCCACCTCTCCACTCCTGCCCGGTACTCTCAGACCTGATGGTCTGCAGCCTGCTCCTGGGAACTGCTCCACCTCTCCACTCCCGCCCGGTACTCTCAGACCTGATGGTCTGCAGCCTGCTCCTGGGAACTGCTCTACCTCTCCACTCCTGCCCGGTACTCTCAGACCTGAAGTGGGAGTCAATATGCACCGGTAGATATAGCCTGCTCCTGGGAACTGCTCCACCTCTCCACTCCTGCCCGGTACTCTCAGACCTGAAGTGGGAGTCAATATGGACCGGTAGATATAGCCTGCTCCTGGGAACTGCTCCACCTCTCCACTCCTGCCCGGTACTCTCAGACCTGATGGTCTGCAGCCTGCTCCTGGGAACTGCTCCACCTCTCCACTCCCGCCCGGTACTCTCAGACCTGAAGTGGGAGTCAATATGCACCGGTAGATATAGCCTGCTCCTGGGAACTGCTCTACCTCTCCACTCCTGCCCGGTACTCTCAGACCTGAAGTGGGAGTCAATATGCACCGGTAGATATAGCCTGCTCCTGGGAACTGCTCCACCTCTCCACTCCTGCCCGGTACTCTCAGACCTGATGGTCTGCAGCCTGCTCCTGGGAACTGCTCCACCTCTCCACTCCTGCCCGGTACTCTCAGACCTGATGGTCTGCAGCCTGCTCCTGGGAACTGCTCCACCTCTCCACTCCCGCCCGGTACTCTCAGACCTGATGGTCTGCAGCCTGCTCCTGGGAACTGCTCTACCTCTCCACTCCTGCCCGGTACTCTCAGACCTGAAGTGGGAGTCATATGCACCGGTAGATATAGCCTGCTCCTGGGAACTGCTCCACCTCTCCACTCCCGCCCGGTACTCTCAGACCTGATGGTCTGCAGCCTGCTCCTGGGAACTGCTCCACCTCTCCACCCGCCCGGTACCCACCTAGAGTCAATATGACCGGTAATAGCCTGCTCCTGGGAACTGCTCCACCTCTCCACTCCTGCCCGGTACTCTCAGACCTGAAGTGGGAGTCAATATGGACCGGTAGATATAGCCTGCTCCTGGGAACTGCTCCACCTCTCCACTCCTGCCCGGTACTCTCAGACCTGAAGTGGGAGTCAATATGGACCGGTAGATATAGCCTGCTCCTGGGAACTGCTCCACCTCTCCACTCCTGCCCGGTACTCTCAGACCTGAAGTGGGAGCAATATGGACCGGTAGATATAGCCTGCTCCTGGGAACTGCTCCACCTCTCCACTCCTGCCCGGTACTCTCAGACCTGAAGTGGGAGTCAATATGGACCGGTAGATATAGCCTGCTCCTGGGAACTGCTCTACCTCTCCACTCCTGCCCGGTACTCTCAGACCTGAAGTGGGAGCCAATATGGACCGGTAGATATAGCCCCCTTGGAAGCACCCCGGCCCTCCTGACTGCCCCTCTCTCACACGGGAGCTTCTACTAATACACAGCCCCCCCCCCCTACAGACACAGTCCCCCATACTAATACTAACGAAGGCATTATCTATGTAAGCACTTTCAGCTCTATCCCAAGACGTATCGTGAAAGTACTGATCCTAAGCTCATTATAATCACAGCATAAAGTAGTCCAAAAGTATCTTCGATGACTCAGATATATTTCGGCGTTAAACCATTTTCCACAGTGATGAAGATTATACACGGCTCATTTCAGGACTAAACAGGACAAGACTAAGTGGAACGTTTGGTTCTGAATATTAGTGTTCCGCCAGGCAAGAGTGAGTTTAAAACAGAATACGTACAAAATAGGCCACGACACAGCAAAAGAAAAACGCCATCGGAACCATCATCAGAACACTGTGGTTATTCAGTGGAGCACGATAGGAGAGATCATGTCTGTGTTATCGGGCGTGGTGCAGCGCCTGCTGGCTGTTGCCAGGCTATTGTTTGATTGTGGTTGGAGTGTTTGTGTTGTAGTGAATGGAACCGGTGGTTTTAGAAACTACGAGCATGTGTGCGCGTTAAGTGCTTGACTCCTGTTTCTAATTTATATTAATATTATACTATTCTGAACTGCGCAGCGGATATGCGCGTGTTCAGAATGTCAAGGCTAAATTATTCAGAGTCGTTCATTGTCCTGGTGTTTGCAGTAATCTTCGGGTTAAGTTCGCTTCGGTGTCTGCGTGGTCGTTGCCGAATATGTTTGTGTGGCTTGTGATCCAAAGAAGAAGGGGCTGTTGGGGTGCGGTTGATTTGTTATGTATGCGGAGTATTTTTGTAATTGGAGGATGTTTCGAAGTGTGGCCAGGTGGTATGTTTTAGTGTTAAAATAATGGTTCTTCGTAAAGTGTAGGATGTCGAAACAAGTATAGTAGGATGTATACATGCCATGGAAACGATGTTGCCGAACACGATCATCCAACACAATTTTTATCCAAGAGTGTACTCAAACGTATACCGTTTTTGCTTGTTACCAAATATCTAACTTAAGGATAACTATTTTTACGATAGCGATGCAAAATACCCATGCTCACGAACAGATGACGTATGACGGACCACATCAAATGTAATCATTTTACCTGGAATTGTGCTAAGAGATGTTCGTGAATAATATCCGCAATGGTGAGCATAAGCATGATACTTATCAACAAGATACTGCCAGAAAGTAGACATGAAGACATCATAAATACTCGTCAAGAAGCACGATGCCGATACTTACTTGGAAGGGATGTCCATTCTGTGGTCAGAAAGTGGCCTATTTCACCATAGTTCAGTAATAATTTATAACTGTTATGCTTTGCATAAAAGCCATCAGGACATAAGCAAATCAGTGCAACCATGAGCCACTAGGGCCCTTCCTTGTTGCACTCTGGACACTCAACCAGCTTTGGATTCCTGATGTGGCGTATATGCTAAGATATTATGTTCCATTGTTGTGTTGTAGATAGTTGCGTAAGTCGAGAAAACTGTACATGTTCTGCGGTGTATGTGGATGTTGTGTACGACATACGGGCGCGCAAGAAGATTCGAGGCGGTGCTCTGCTCAGCATTGGTAGAGCATCGCATGGATAGAGCGTCGCTAAAAGACCTCTTTGATGACAATAGTTGCCTTGATAACCATTTGCAACTAGTGTACGCTCATAGGGTCAATGATAAAGTTGATTTGGAGGAGGAAAGTCAATGATTGAGGTGTCGATGGCATCCTTAGCATACGCAGTGACACCCCTGACCTGAAGCTACCTGTTAGGTTGTCATGCCAACATGAGTAACTAAGAGAACAACACCCACGAACACATTTCCATCTAACCAACCCATGAAGCGGTCAGCATGCCTCCGCCGAAAAAAAAATATGTTCGAATGCACTACCCCTCCCTCCACTTGACAGATTTCGAAGCCGATTCTCAGCAGACCAGTACAAAACAACCCTTTACGATGTTCTCTGGGCTCTCAATTATGCATACGGGTATCAAAGGATCTTATTCATGTATCAAGGATCTTATTCATGTATCAAGGGAATTAGTACCCTGATGCTCACTTTCCACTGTGCGTCGCGTCTGTGGACCATAGCGAGCCTTAATCAGATATGGGATTTCAGTAAAATGATAATATATTCTCGATATAATTTTTTGTCGTTGAAACGTGCGTAATACATATTACGTACGCATATGGTGAAATTGTGTGTTGCACTATATTAACATATAGCGTAAAAGGTGAGTTTAAATTGATGCACACTTCTTTTTAGGGAGTTCTAATCTCAACTTGCACCGCACACATGGCTTGAAATCCCGGGCCGGTTGGCGGGGGGGGGAGGCGGGGGTTGCCCCCTGGGTTGATGGTACCCTGTTAATGTTACCATAATTTGTTTTCTATTCAATCGCAAATATGTCCTGAAAATATGTCCTTGGATCCCTTCATTTCGTGAGAGATATCCAGCCATGACCACACAAGTCCTGCCCCCAGGTCAGGACGGTGATTTGGACTGCAGGGGCCTGGTTCTGCACCGGGACCAGACATTGCGGCGACTCGCACCCGGCAAATCCGGACTGAAAAAGAGTGCCCATTCGCGACGTCCATATCACAGCGTCCTCCAACGGCTGGCAATCTTGCTGCCGTGCCCCGTCCCCCGCCACTCACGCACGCTCCTCTCCCTTTCCAATCACCGCCCGCCGACTGCAGACAAATACGGTCGTCCGCGCCAAAGGCGGTGCAATATTTTTGCGGCGAGTGCGCTGCGAAGTGTTAGTATCGCCGGGCTCCTCCGCTCCGGAGATTGTCGGCCGGTCTCGCCGGATCGACAACAGCGGGATCAACCGGACGGCAGCGGCTGTAGTGAGCGGACAATAGACACACTAGTAGCGTGCCCCCCCCTGCTGGCGGAACATATCCGCCGTCTCCTGCCGGTGAAACAAAACAGACGGATGTGTGAGGGATGCATCAGTCGGGGAATATTTATTGTGAATCTTTATTATGAATTATAGAAACGGAAAAACGGGACAGGCACATGCGATAAGCAGTGGAGAGCGCATTAACTTTAACAAAAAGGTCACAGGTACAGCGATAAATCGGGAGGGTCACTCATGCTCGGGTCAGCCGGAGGAGCAGGACTCAAGCGGTCACTTAGATGGATCACCTGAATGACGTGAACACATCTGGGGTTTTAAGCCTGCATCCTCGAGGATAGATTCGTGCTGAGAAGAGGTGAATCGGAAGATCTGGTCTGAAAATTTCCTTGTTTTTATTGCATTAAAATTAATTATTTCTCAAGTCAACTGGTGCTTGCGCTATCCCAGACCATCTTAACCTGCCAAATATCATCAGGCTATCAACAGCACCCCATGCCGTAACACGATACAGCGCTGCGAGATCATTTGCTCCTTAGCGGAGGAAAAGTGTCATCTGCTAGTTAATTTATGTCGAGGACGAGTTACGTTAGACCGGCTAATGTCGCATCCGGAATGGGGGAAGCAAGCTAGAAGAAGCGAGAGATGCCGGGCGGCAGGCAGAGGTCACGTAGAGGGCACACATGCCGTACAGACATACATACAGACGTCGCGACAGGTGGGGGTACACCTGGAGGGTGCCCAGCATCACAGCCTCCGGGCAGGATCCGCTGACCGCCCGTGACCTGGACACGTGAAGAGTCCCGGCGCCTGGGTCATACGTGGGCGTCCGGACTCAACCCTGGATGTTGAAGTTCAAGGTGGGAAAACACCCGAAGGAAGAAAAAAGCAAGCTGCTTGGAAAACCCAAAGAGGAAAAGCCGAAGTGCTTGGAAAACCCGAAGGTAAAAACCTAGCGCAATGCGAAGGGCAACCGTCCGTTTTTTTGCCGAAATGGATCGGTCTCTGCCTACCTCTTGGCAGACAACCAATGTGTAGCCGTACGAGAACGGAGAGGATGCTAGCGTTTAACACCCAACGGAGTGTTCTAATTTCGTGTTGTGGAGGTGATCGAGAAGGAGGTCGTGGAGGGCCGAGTGCTCGTACCCGATCAGTATGCGCGCCGTCAGTGGACTGTGATTCATATGCACCTGGATATATGGATGTTTATTATTTCGCCTGTCCCAGACAATCGCACATAACCCGCATCGTTACAAGGGGCACACTAAGGTTGTACGCAGTGTGCAGTAATCCAGACTTCAGCATGTGTTGTCATCGGTTGTGCATGATAACAAGCTGGCGTTCTTCCAATCTTCCTGGCATCTTATTTTCTGTTCCATTTCTGCAGCAATATAGCTATACAAGATGAAGAGCACCAGGACAAGAAATGGATCTCATCATCAGGTATAGGCCATTATATGTGATACGGCATCGGAGCATGCTGCCCCTTCTCCTTCATCACAATTATCACTATTGGATAATGGCATATAGATGGTATTGCTGGCTAGGCGCGTCTCTTCTGGCATCTGACCATGTAAGGAGTATATTTCTTTCTGGAGTGCGTAATTCCTTGGACGACCAAAAATCTATAAAGAGTCATATTTCCAGCTCTCGTGTGATGTGTTGTGAGTTCAGCATGATTGGAGATGTCTCTTGAATACTGTGCTAGTCGAAGATAGGTCACCGGCGGTACTGGAAAATGGCGGACGAGTAGGGTGGTGTGGGGTGGGGTGGGGTGGATGTCGATGGCCTGACGGCCAAGACCATCTGCTCGCTCGCTGCCCGGATGCCCATGTGCCCAGGATCCAGAGCAGTGTGAGTTGGAGGTGCGCGTGATGAGCATCGTAGAGGTGTCGGAAAACGTGGAGTGTCGGGTGGGTGGGTGTGTGGCTGTTATGGCGTCAATGGAGGAGCGTGAGTTGGTGCAGGCGGCGGTGGGTGTGGTGAGGTGGTGTTGAATGATGTAGTGCAGGCAGGCTAGCCCTCCCCGCCTTCCAGGTCAGATCCTCACACCCCGTCTCGGGAGGGGGTCATTGTAAGCTCGCATCCAATCTCCAAACTAAGCGTTGTCCGAAAACGAGAGTGGTGTCATCGGAAAGCGCTCGACGAGTAGGGCCTGGAACCACCCCAACATTTTCTTCCTCAAATAATGGCGTCGCTTGGCGGTCTATGGGACCACGACTGATGTCACTGTTGGGATTTGGGGAAGTCATTTTGGCGTAACTTTAAAAACTGGAATCAGAAAATGAAGGCGAAATCGAACATGGACCTAAAATGTATGATCTAAAAAAATCGACAATTAAATTCTGGAGAACTTTCAAAATTGAGTTTTCAATTTTCTAAAGATTCATGTGTAGAACGTGCCGGAAAACGTTGCTTTAAGTGAGCGGTCCATCAAAGAAAGTTTTCATTTTAACCAGAATCTTCTATTTTAGTCGCAATGGGCAAATATGCAAAACTCACAAGTCATGAAAAAGTGGAGATTAAAAAATCACAAATTCCTCTCGTAAGCTTTGTTTCATCCATAAGGATACGCAAATACTGAAAGTTTCACTAAAATGTATTTCTCTGTTAAAGCGTGCGAACTGATTGTACTTTTTCGAGATGACTTCACTTGACCTTGAGTCACTCAGTGAATGCAAGTGACCTAGCCTCAAAATTTCCCCACAAGATGTCAAGTCGATGCGGTAAGAGTCATCCTCAATTTGGTCGGGCTGACACCCGTCGTTTCTTTACTATCCGTGAGAAACCTTGGGGGGCTGAAATAATCCCCAGGGGGTTAGTGGGCTATCAACCCTGATGTGTAAGCCGAACGGTGTGGCGTTAATTTCATTCGGTCAGTGTTGTTTGCATCGCACCACGCGGCCTCCATACCGTGATTGGTACAGGAGCAGTCAGCGTGGATGCACGTATGCTGTTAGTGGGCCTCTTCGATATTCGTCAAAGTTGAGTTTGGTGTCGATGGGGAGAGAACAGGACATTTTTGTAGAAATATATACTCGAGCTTGGGGTGTTCATGTGCTAAAATGTGGACGGGGGTTTTGTCAGATTTAGTGGGGAGGTCTGCAGCCACCACAGCGAGCAGCAAGAATCGATGTGATTAGTGGTGAGCCGCATGAAATGGTTCGCTTAATCTGCCCATGGGCGAGGGCACCAAGAGGCAAAATGGAATCGGCATGAGTAATATATTTTGAACAGAGGACAACGAGGTGAAGCTGATGGAGACACTTGATGATCATGATGAGATAGAGGTTCGGTGATAAAACGCTACCCTGCGAGACACCGTGATCGAGGGTGTGGCGCGAGAGTGGACGTTGCCGAATTGGACGGTTAGTGAGTGACTAGCGAGAGTGTGGAATAAAAGTTGCCATCATGTGCCTGATATGAATTTGGTGTAAATTACTTCGAAGGGCCGATCTCACTATATTCACGACATTTACTATATTAAATGCGAACTCAGACGGAGAAAAGGCCACCCTACGGCTTAGAACAGTCCAACATGTGGATCAAACCATTACGTACAGTTTCGACACATCATGGTGCTCTATATCAATTGGTTTTGGTACCCCAGAATTATCTGATTCATCATGACGTAGCGATTGTACTTACACGTACGATGTGGAATAAGCGCAATGTCACCGACACGTCACCCCCACAAGGTGAACGTATCTGCACCACAGTGATATAATTTCTGTGCCAGAAGCCAGGAGTCACAGTGACCGAGTTAGGCTGGAAGAGTCTGCTGGTGGCTGTAACATAACGATGCACGGATATATTCCAATGGGCTGCGCGGTACTTGTCGACTGAAGTATGTCGGTGACATATTTCTAGTCAAGGTATCTCGTGAATACTTACAGACTCCTGCAACTTTAAGAATGCGATTGAAATGTGTTTCCGTGGATTGGCGATGCCTCCACATCAATTTCAAAATAAATAATGCACGCAATAGTGGTGTCTACGGCCGAGCTTGTTAGACTCCGATCGGGATCTCAGTTGCATCCAGGGGCTGGTAAATGGAGGGACGTTGATGGCATGTGTCCCTCGGGAAAAGGTGGCACTCCTTTAACCGGCAAAAGGCTTCAGGGCTCAGTGAGGCTTCAGGGAATCCCCCACTGGAGATTGTTCAGCCCCCCACCCCCACCCCCAAACAAAAATCCTCTGAGAGGAAAGACGCTACTTCAGGGAACTCCCAGGATCCTCCAGGACTTTCGCATTTGCGCCGCTGAGAGGAAATGACAGCCCTCCATACGAGTGCTCCCCCATGCAAATTCCTGGATCCGCCCATGCTTGGTTGAGTTCAGCCTGCGCCCGCCGACAGCCGCCCGCACTAGCGCGGCGGCCAGCCGTGGTCCGGCTCTGTTCGAAGCTAACCTGTTGGCAACAACAAGCGCAACAACAACAACAACAGCAATGGACGAATGTCCATTGAATCCCACTGCACGTGGAGGACATGTATCGTAAAATAAATAAATAAATAAATATATATATATATATATATATATTTATATATATATTTATATATATATATATATATATATATATAGGTAAAGGAATAAATAAATAAATAAACAAATACATAAATGAATAAACAAACAAGTAAATGAATATATAATTCAGCTTCACGTAATAGGTTTTTGGAATACAAAACGGTAATAATATTTCGTAGACAAAACTGAAGTATTTTCATCAGACGAGAAGCATTTACAGCATAATATTATAATTTCACTTAGAGATTGGCATCAATTTAAAAACCAACGTGGTAGCAACGTAACATATGTGGGGGTCTCGAAACGGCCAAGCCTGAACACAGAGGGATTTCTTACCGATTATAAAGAAATTATGAAGCTTGGAAGGGGAGGCAATCTATTATGCAGCAACAAACATTATTTGCTTCAAATCCGGCGCATTGCGGCGTGCATGAACCGGAAAGATTGTACTATGTTTATATGCAACAGGAGTAAAATAATGGAAGACAATAAAATGAATTATGTGTGGCTTGGCTGAACAACCACCATGGCTTTCTCTCAGCAAAGCAGAAGCTGTTTATACCTAGTTTCATAATTAGTATTTCATAGTGTGATAAACTGCAAGCTGCGTCCCAATGTAAATACTTGATAAATTATCAATGAATTGCATGTCAAGTGTATTTTAATTGGTGAATATTACACATTTCACACCACGTCATTGGTAAAATATATGGGCAAATACATAGAGATGCAGTTGAAATACGCTTGTGGTGTGTAGCAGTTTTGTAATGGAACAGAGTGGGCAACTACTCCAATTACTGCAATATATTGATGATGGCCATGGAGATATTACAAAAAGGAACTGATGTCAAATGAGAAATTGAAGGGATGATTTTGCTATACGCTATGGATTTTAGACAAGTTACAAATGTTTTCAGGTTGATCTTTACATGGAATGTTGTGTTGTGGCAGTTGTAACATGGAATATTTTGAATGTGAATTAGATGGCAGGTTATGGAATATGAATTAGCTTAGGTGCAGGGAAATATGCATTGTGCAATCAATTCAAGTAATCAATTTGCCAAACAGTTCGTGCATTTAACTGCTGGACAGTGTAGGTAGACATGATCACCTATGAGCGTTGTATCGATCAGGAACCCTGCCACATTCTCAGCAACTGGAGCTTGATAAGGTGATTTGCGAGGATATCAGTAGAAACTTTCAGAGGAAATGCCTTATTCTTGGTGACTTTGATCTAAAATGATATCAAAATGTTGGTGTTGGCTCCCCATCATGCAAGATGTTTTGCCTTGAAGAGGACCTGTTCTTACATCAGTTTGTAACGGAACCTACCAGGTAGGGCTCCTTCTTGGACCATGTCTTCTCGGATTTAACACGCGCCCTGGAGGGCCTCTGAAAATTACGCGCACTGGAGAAGGTGGCGGATTCCGCCCCCCTAAGATCTCGCCTCTTATTCAAGCTGGAGGAACTAAATTCGCGGGGTGGATGGGTGCAGTAGTGAACTCTTTTTGTGAAAATTTCATGACCTTAGGCCAATATCTTCCAGGCCAAACGAGATCAAAATATTAAACTTTTCTGGGTTTGCGTGGCTTGGCTTGTCATTGTTATGGATCGCTGTGATTGTGTTTAAATGCTCCCAAATGGACATCGATGATGTTTTTGACATTACTCATGATGCACTACAGCTGTTAGACCTGGCATTTGACCTCAGGGCACCTATATAACAGCACTTTAGCAGGTCATTACCTGCTCCAGTTCCAGCCCGCCAAACTACTCCGATAACAGTGACAAACAGTAGTTTTCAGGATGTGTATGGAGTAGCATGCAAGGTGACATCAATCGCAGGACAGTCATTTGCATTGATGACAACATTCCAGTTGATCACGTTTGGTTCCATTAACATTCCATGAACTTGACCTGACTTGACCTCAATGACCTAACATGACTTTGAAACCATAAGGCGTACCAATATACATCAAGGAAGTCGCTAGTGTTCCCAAGAATACTTCCATTTTGCCAATATACGGGAAGCGCATCAGCGACGATTTTTGTGGTCTAGCGCTTGTAAAATTTTTTGACTTTAAGGACCGCTAATTCGAAAACTTTTCAACCGATTTTCGTTTTTCTTTAAACAATGTGCCGGTTATTTCTAAGCATATAAGCAAACAATGACTTATGTCACCCGGTAAAATCTGGAGCTTTGTATGAAGTGCGGATTTCACCTCCCCCTCCTTCAGGGTGCGTGTTAAGTGAATTGGTTCGAGACTTGACTGTAGGAGAAACATTTCAACAGAGCAAAATTTGACTGCATGAGAGCAGCTTTAAATGCCATAAAATGGGAAGAATAATTTTCCAATTTAAATGCCTGCGACATGTGGGAAAAGTTCAAATCGTACTTGAAGGAAATTCATATTAGACATGTCCCCCAAAAGCAAAGGCGCAAAAGGAGGGTAGAAAAGCCAGCATGGCTTACACCAAAATTGATAAAAGCAATTAATGCTAAGAAAGCTGCGTTTAGAGTGTGTAAGGAACCTTCAAATATCGTACATATTAGGTCGTATCAAAAAGCTAGAGACTCTGTGAGGCAAAAAAAACCAGAGCAGAAAAGCAAGCAGAAAATAAAGGATTTTGCTAAGAACTGTAATGGGGACAGCAAAAAGTTCTTTAGTTTTTACAAGCTGGGTGAAGTTTCTAGCACAATGGGGCATGTTAGGGACAAACTCCGCCGATGGTGGCGCTGTCACCGTAGCGGTTATCGTAAGTTTGCCGCGCCACCGTATTATAAGCGCCAGATTTGACTAAATGCTGAGTGGAATGGTGCCAACGTTCAAAAATTGTCCACCCGTTGCGTCATATTATCAAAACAATATATTGTGGAACAATGAAAGAGAAATTCAACAACTAAATCACAAACGTGAATTAGGTTGTTATTCCACCGTAACATTGGAATCTACTAACATAATGTATTGAAGTTAGTGCCGAAATAATTACAGTGACGTCATCAAAGCGTGTTGAATATTTTCGCTCGGACATCTCTACCATCGCTTATTCACAGACTGGACCAACTTCTATTTTATGGGTGTATTTTGGTTTTTATCCTCGGACTTTCGTTGTATTTCATTGAGAACGAGCGGATTTTTCAGGTTAATAAGTGTGCTGAGTGAAAAAGAAGATGCCAACATTATGTCGTGTACCATTTTGTAGGACTGCTGGCAGTCATAAGTTCCCTAAGAACAATAGTTCCCGACTGATCTGGATATCAAGAGTGAGAAGAGTAGCGCCCAACAGGAAGAACTGGTGCCTCACTCAGTAGTATGTGCCGACCATTTTCTTCCCTCCGACTATTCAGATGTCAGGATTTCATGGTAAGTGTATTTGATAGGTACTGCATACATTTCTGCTATCTGTTTGAAAAGTGGATGAACCATAGCTAGATTATGACATGCACATTTTGCTTACCAATCAAACATTTTTACAGCATCTTAGTTCTGATGAGCAATTAACAACCTGAACACCTACCATGGAGTGCAAACCGAGTACTGCTCAAGCACTTATCTGGAATAAGTGTATGATGTGGGTAAAAAGTATTTCGCATAGTATGTACCAACAACACAAATCTCCATCTTTTCCAGGTGACGACCCAGTCAGGATGCGGCTGAAGTCTGGTGCAATGCCCTCAGTTTTTAAATGGTCAGCAGCAAAAACTGAGAGTGAAGAGAGACGAGAAGCCAGGGCAGCAGGGCGGCAAGCACGGAACAGTAAGATAATGATGGAAGAAGAGCGTGTAACTGTAGGTGGAGAGGTAAATACATCGGCATTGTCTACTGAGACTGGAGAAGATGCAGACATCTTTCTGCCAGTGTGTGATGTTGTAAATGTGGAGACTGAGTATGCTGCATCAGCCTGTGACTCAGATGGAGGTGGTGATGAAGCAGGTATGGTGATGTTTGGTAACCAGGCTGTTGATTGTGCTTCACAAACTAAGCTATCAGGTGAACTGCTGAATGTTCAGGCAACCAGAGAGAGGCCTTGGATATTCCAACCATGAAGAATGATCCCAACAATATCAAGGCTATGACTGGTCTCAGTGACTATGATTTTTTTCAAGCTGGTACTTACCATCATTAACCCCAGCGAGGAACTTGTCAAAGGCAGTCGGTTGACGACTGAAAATCAGCTTTTCATGGTGCTCATCAAGCTGAGGCTTAACCTCCCAGATAATGCCATGGCCGCACTTTTTCAGGTCAGCCGCCAGGTGGTAGGCATAATTTTTAACAAGTGGATTGTGTTTATGTCAAATTTGTTCAAACAGATCGATATCTGGCCTCCCAAGGAATCGGTTCTTCATGGGGAGGCCATCGTTACAATAGACTGTACTGAGTGCAGCATTCAGGTGCCGCTCAACCCGGAAAAGCAACAGGCAACATATTCCACGTACAAAAAAGCTCTAACACCTTCAAAGTGCTCATTGGAATATCTTGGAGTGGTGCTATAACTTTCTGTTCTGAAGCCTATGGTGGTTCCACAAGTGATAGAGAGGTATTTGAGAGAGTGGCATCATGTATAGGTTAAAGCCAGGCGATGCAGTGCTTGCTGATAGAGGGTTCCAAACTCAGGACATATTGGCACTAAAAGATGTCAAGCTAGTGACACCTGCATTTGTCAAGGGCAAAACACAACTCTCAAGCAGTGCTGTGATGGCTTCAAGGTTGATCACTAAGAAGCGCATTCATGTAGAGCGCCTGATAGGTCTGGCAAAAACTTTCAAAATTCTAAGAGAACCCATTCACAGGCAACGTGTGTATTTGGCTTCGGAGATTGTCTATATTTGTGCATTCATGTGCAACCTGAAGCCTGCCATCGTGTGAGATGGCAAGTTAACAGTGTCACCGGCTGGACATCCATTCTGGCCAAGGCTTCCGGAATTTGGAATCTTGTATCCGCAATTAGTGCCATGTGGCATCCATGTCCATTCAACCTCTCTGTCATTCAGAGATTGCTCCATATCAGTGGCAACTGAATATTGTAATGACAGCCTCCCCATCAGAAAGGAATTATTTGAGCAGCCAGATGTGTATCCGTCCATCCTGATTTGCACCGAGCTCTGAAAGCTGTGGAATAATGTTGTGCATGAAAACATGTATTGTGAGAAGTGTGTGAGGCTGCATCTTTTGTATCTTGCACAAGGATAATACACTGTCCTGGATTGTCCCCGGGTGCTGAAAATGGTATAATATTGTTTCCAAATAAACTGGCCCTGTATGCAGTGCACAAGGCTGTGTCCTTTGTAATCTGCAGAATGGCAATCAAATACATTGTGCAAGTAACAGTTGGTGTATTTAAATGCGCTGGGCAGAGGACGAATGTGGAATGAATGGAAACTCCGAGCACCATACTCATATGTTCAGCCAATTATTTGCAATGCTATTTCCTATATCATATGTTCTGTTTCAGTCCTATGCTGTACCAGTGAGTTCATATTCCATTCATTCAGTTGTTGAATCCAGCACCATTCCAATATTGAAAATATTTCCATTCCTTTATTCCTCTTTATTTCAGGTTTGAAGTGTACATCTGGCACACTCAATGTATGCTTGTCTGCAACAGAACCCTGTACATCGCACGAGGTCCCAGAAAATATAGCACAACTTGCTCAACAACATAGGTCAGACAATATGATCCAGCTTGCATTTTGAACAGTAAAATACAATCTTCGCTGTATGTTCCTCAAAAGTACAAACGAAACTACCCACAATGGTGAGAAAGCTGGCAGAAAGGAGTCACCTGCCGGCCATCTGGTATGGGAAGGACAGCAGTGTGTCAGTACAACACTTCTGTGACTCATTGACATATTTGTCTGTAGGAAAACCAAGCAGCACACAAGGTCCAAGATCATGTAACATGACTTGATCAAAGGCACATAGGCTGTCCAAAATGCCAAAGCTGGCATGCTCAGCGTGACAGTAGAATGTCCACTGCATGCTGCTCATAAAACTTGCGCAGCTTTGGCACCATGACATCCAGATACAGTCCGGGCACTTTCCTTATTACCAGCCATTCCAGGTGCTCGGGATGTGGCTTCTGCTGGGAAAATATCGCCAGATAGCACCTGCTGGCTCCAGTAATGCCCAACTGCCCCTGGATCTGGTAGTAGTAGTTCGAGGTTTTCTTAAGCTCCCAACTACCATCCTCCCGCATTCTTAGGTAGGGCAGCTTAGCTTCTTCCAGGCTCTTGTTCCTTGCAGAGTAGGGACATTTTATTTCAATAATTGTCCTTCCATCGATCCTTCCATCAGGACTGCATGCCAGCATGGTGTTCGTTGTGTCTATGACTAGACCACACCTCTCGACATTGTGGTCAGTCACCCTCTCAAAGAGCTTCCTGACATATGGCTCTTTGGCCTTTCCATACTGGATGGCTGGAAGGTAAGCCAGGGACTTTGTCTGGAGGAAAATCCTTTCTGCCAGCTTTCTTCCATTGCCATTATCAGCAAGCCGCATCACGGGCCCAAAGTTTGATGATGTTAGGCGGATGCTGCGCTCTTTCAACCACAGGTGGCTTGATGATTGGGATACTGTCTTCCGTTCAATAACTTCAGCCTGTTTCACTGAAACATTGTGCAGCTTTGAGACCATGACCTCTCTTGGATCCTCTTTAAGGTAGTGATGATCCTTGGGAATGTCAAGCTGCTTGCCTTTGTTGATAAATATCCCCGACGCTCCCAACCTCACTTCTTTTGAGCACTCAAAGTTGGTTATAAGACTCCAAAATTTGGCAGTTTGCTCCACACTAACTGTGCATGTTTTCACAGGATTACTTACTTTAGTACTATCAGTACCATCCTCTGGATATTTGCTCACCTTGTACGACACCTTCCGACATTTCATTGGTGAATGCACAAGCTTCCTTTTGACTGGCTTATTCCGCTTTCTTTTTCCGTCTTCTCCAGCAGAACTCCACCCGTTCGGACAAAATTTTCCAGCGTAAACAGGAGCACAGCAACATGTTTGCATTGTGCGTGCATGCCGCTCCCAGCAGTGCCCTCACAGAAGCCATGCTGCACAGATGCAGACATGTCAATAGCAACAGACACATGGTAAGCAACGTGCTTCCTCATTTCCGCCTTAACTGTTGCTTTGAAGTAGAAGAACTCATCACTCATTCCGAACAGCACAGTATGAACAAACTTCGCTTTGAACATCGGAAATGCACATTTAGGCATGACCGCATCGTTATCACAGACGTAGTCCTGAACGGAACCATAATCCAACCTGGGCATCTGACTATGATGTTTTGAGCTGATTGTCACCATTTTAATGTCCTTCGGAATAAAAAATGCTCCTCTTCGTTCACACAGAGGATGGGTTCTTGACCGAAGCTGTCATTCCTGTCGTAGGCCTCCAGACGCTCGATAAGATCTATTTTCTTCCCAGAAACTATAGCTCCCCTCTGCCGAAGCAGATCCTTCAGCTGCCCAGTTTGAAGACCTCCGTATTTCTCCATATCAATATTCAGAAGTAATAACTGCAACGCAAAACGTAGCAAATAATGACTAAAGCCCTCCAAAAAACACTAAAAACAAAAAACAGACACCGACCCACCAAGCGCCCGAAACACAAGGGAAATACACGATGAACGCTATTTGGCGTGCAGTATGCGCAATGAATGCCGCGCGTTCTATAACCACTACGGTGACACTGCCACCTAGCGGGAACTGAGCGGGCGTAGTTTGGTCATGCCCCATTGGTCCACTGGAAGTAAATGGGACTATATTGGGTGAGGATAGTGAGATGGTTAAGGAGCTGAGTAAGCAGATTACATCAGTGTTTACATTAGAAGATATGACCAATCTGCCAACCGTACACCACCGTTCAGTGACATGTGATTGGATACACGATGTTGATTTCATTGATAGTGATGTTGTTTTCAATCATATCAGGAAAATGAAACCAAACAAGGCAGCAGGACCCCATTAAATTCATGCTAGAGTATTGCTGAAAGCTGAAAAAGAAGTGACATTTCCACTTAGTATAATATTTTGTAGATCAATTTCACAAAATGAAATTCATACAGATTGGAAAAGGGCAAATGTAGTTCCTATTTTCAAGAAAGGAGAAAGAGGGAAAATTGAAAACTATAGGCCAGTAAGCCTCACATCCCTAGTCTGCAAGATACTAGAATCAATTATCAAGGATAGAATAGTTAGTTATCTGGAAGGAATCAGATTGATTCAAGATGCTCAGAATGGGTTCAGAAAAGGGCGATCGTGTCTCACAAATCCGTTGGACTTCTTGAACTTCGCAACAGAACAATTTGATAAGGAAATCAGGTTGATGTAGCATATCTCGATTTTAATAAGGCTTTTGATAAGGTACCCCATAAACGGTTAATGATGCAGCTTCAGGTTCATGGTATTGCAGTTAGCATCCTAAAAGTGATAGAGTTGTGCATTCCAGATAGAGAGCAGAGAGTGATGCTAAATGGTACAAGGTCACCATGGCAAAATATTGTTAGTGGAGTCCCTCAGGGATCAGTACCGGGGCCACTACTGTTCAATATATTTGTAAATAACATTGAAAGTGGCCTAAGCAGTATGGTTTTGAAATTTGCAGATGCAGGTTTGAAAAGCTTACTGCAGATTTAGGACAATAACAGGTCACAATGAGCATATCTTGCTGGATAAAAACTTAGACGAACTTGTGAAGTGGTCCGAAGAATGTAAAATTTAATTTAATTTCGATAAGTGCAAAATCATGCGTGTAGGTAGGCAGCATATGGAGGCTTCAAACTTTATGGGTAGCCTAGTGCTATCGGTGACTCAGCAGGAAAAGGACTCAGGTGTTATTCTGAGCACAAAATTTGGGGCATCAGAAGAAACCAAGGAAGCCAGGAAGAAGGCGCTGAGAATGCTTTGGGAAATAAATAGGAATGTATGAAACATAAGTGAAGAGATCATCAGGAATTTTTACTGTGCATATGTCATGCCACATTTGGAATACTGCGTCTAAGCTTGGTCTCCTAGGTATGAAAAAGATTGTTGGCTTTTAGAGAGAGAAAGAGAGTGCAAAATAGGGCTACACAAATGGTTAACGGTATAAGCAACCTGGCATATGAAGAAATATTTAAGAAATTTAAAATGTTTTTGCTTAGATATAGAAGGCTGAGAGGGGATCTCACTGAGGTCTTCAAATTTGTCCATGGTCTGGGGAAGGGATATCTCAGGGAAACATTTGCGTTTAACAGAAGTGATGCAATTCGAGGTCATCAATTCAAAATTAAAGTTATCCACAGCAGGACAAGGTTAGCCCACGCCGTCTTTCCAGTCAAATCCTCACGCCCCGTCTCGGGGGAGGGGGCGGTTGAAGACCCCCCTTTAAAATCCAAACTAAGCATTGCACGAAAACGAAGAGGTGTCATCGGAAAGCACCCGATGAGTATGGTCCGGGTCCACCCTCCAAACGAATTTCCTCCCAAAAGTGCCGTCACCAGGGGGCTAGATTTTCACGACTTTCACGACTTACATTATGTATTTAACTCCGGGAGTTCATTTTGGGGATATGAAAAAACAAAATTGCTTTGGAATGAGAAAATGGCAGCGAAATTGACCAGGGGTATAACTTTTTGGCCCCCCAAAATTAACATAAAATGTTTTTGAAATTTCAAAATTTTGAGCTCTCAGGTTTTCTTTCATTTTCCTTTCCAATGGGTAGAGCAGACTGAGAAACGTTGTTGCAAGTCAACTCGCCCTAATAAAAAATGCTTATCTTAGCCAGATTCCTGTATTTGAACTGCAATTTGGCAAATACGCAAAATTTATATGTAGTCAAAAACGAAAAAAAAAATCCATTCATACGTTTTGTTGCATCCGTAAAGATAAGGAAACGCTGACAGTTTCATTAAAATATATATATCCGTTAAAGCGTGACGACTGGTTGAACTTTTTTGGAGATGACCTCACTTGTCCTTGACTAACTCGTTGACCCTAGATGACCGGACATAACAAATTTGAATCAGCATGTCAAATTGATGTGGGAAAAGGTATGCCAAATGTTGGCGCGCTACCGCGCGCTGTTACTCCGCTATCCGCGAAAAAACTTGAGGGGGCGGTTGAAGACCCCATCCCCTGGTACGGGACGGGTTAAGACAGACCTTCATCACCAACAGGGTAGTAGAACATTGGCATGAGCTGTCAGAAATCATTGTCAGTAGTAGCACATCGGGCATCTTTACAAACAGCATAGACAATCATTATAAGAACAGAAGGCTTGCTTTTCAGTATTCAGCAACCAAGAAGGGCCTTTGTGGCTCACAGTTGCATTGATCTTTTATGTATTCATATTTTATGTATTTATGTTACATGCAGGTGTTAGCTGACGTGATCAATATGTAGGCAGGTGTGGAGCAACATAAACAGTGAGTAGCAAGTGTAGACCAATATCATCCAACATCTTCAAGCAGCATTTCGGTAATGCAAAGTGGGTAAGATGCCATCTGCAGCTGCTGCCATATCTTATGACGTTCATGGAGATAATGCGAAAATGGATGACTATCAAATGGAAAATTGAAGTGATTCAGTAGCTAGAATTGCTATGAAATTTTGATGGATGACAATGTCTGTTGGCTTCAGTTGGATATGGAATGTCAGTAATGTTGTGGAATTTCGCTGAGCTTGAGAAAGGCATCACAAATATACTACTACTGGATTTTCTGCATTTTGTTGCAAAATGCAATAGCAGTTTGGCATTATTGTGCTTTAACACGCGCCCTGGAGGGCCTCTGAAAATAACGCGCCCTGGATAAGGGGGGCGGATTCCGCCCCCCCCCCCCAAGATCTCAGCTCCTATGAAGGCTAGAGCAACGAAATTCACAGGGTCGATGGGCACGATAGTGAACTCTATTGTGTGCAAAGTTTATGACTTTAGGTCAATATCTTAAATGTCAAATGAGGTCAAAATAGCAAAATTTTCTGGTTTTGCGTGGCTTGGCTTGTCATTGCTATGGATCGCTGTGGTTGTGTTTAGATGCTCCAAAATTGGCATTAATGATGTTTTGGCCATTACTAATGATGCAATACAGATGTCAGATCCGCCATTTGACCCCAGGTCACCTATACAGGAGCACTTTATTAGGTCATTACCTGCTCCAGTTACCGGAACCGGGCTCCCATCCCGACTGCTCCGTTGGGCGGCTCGGCACAATCGGCTTCGCAAATAAAGGAGTGAAATACATGAATAAAGTATGGAAATGCTTAGGCGCACAATGACAAGCAGTAGATTTCGGGATGTATAGGGAGTAACATGTAAAGTGACATCAATCGCATGACAGTCATTTGCATTTATGACACATTCCAGTTGACCAAGTTTGGCTCCATTAGCCTGTCATGAACTTGACCTGACTTGACCTCGGCGACCTAACATGACTTTTAAATTATATAGCATAACAATATGAATCAAACAGGTCGCTAGTGTTGTCAAGAACACTTCCCTATTGCCAATACACGGCAAGCGCATCAGCGCCGATTTTTGTGGTCTGGCGCTGCGAATTGTTTTTACTTTAACGGCCCCTAACTTGAAAACGTCTCGGCCGATTTTCACCTTTCTTGCTTTAAACAATGCGCCGGTCATTTCTAAGCAGGTATGCGATAAATATGGCGTATATCGGCTTGTACAATATGGAGTTATGTACGAAAAATCGGAAGGATTGGCGGATTTCGCCATACCCCTTCTAGGGCGTGTGTTAGCCTGTTATGAACTTGACCTGACTTGACCTCGGTGACTTGACATGACTCTGGAACAATGTAGGATGACAATGTACATCAAACAAGTCGCTAGTTTTGCCAAGAACACTTCCTTTTTGCTAATATACCGGAAGCGCATCAGCGACGATATTTGTGATCTGGCGCTGATAATATTTATTTTTATTTTAGCGACCCCTAACTCGAAAAATTTTCGGTCGATTTTCATTTTTCTTACTTCAAACAACGGGCCGATAATTTATTGGCAAGTACACAAACAATGGCGCATATCGGCCGGTAAAATCTGGAGTTATCTACGAAAACCCGGACGGATGGGCGGATTTCGCCTCCCCCCCCCTCCAGGGCGCGTGTTAATGTATTCACGAGACAAATTTTGTATAATTTACCTGCATGGAGCAATGTTTGGAAATCAAAATTTTGCAAAGTTTGGCTATGTCCAGCTTAGTTAGGTTTTTATCCTGCAAAATGTGTTTCATCTCTGACAAAAAATTCTCAAAGAACGTATTGGCCATAGTACATTAGGTTTGGTTTTTGAGGTAATATTTAAGAGCAAATCTTCCTTGAATTTTGTGCACTTCTCGAATCTCTTTTCCCATGGCAGGCTATGTTATGTTATGTTAGGTGAGGCTATGCTACACCTTTCCTCTTTTTTGAATTATTTTTGTATTACATTACCAGCCCACTTTTGGTGTTATTTTGTCAGCCAACTGAAAAGCATACATTTGCAGAGAAAACGAGTAGCCACATCATGTTGACCACATTCATGAACGTTGCGCTGAAAAAGAAAATCCAAGAATTCAAAAATTACCTTAAAGCACAAATTTGCCACATATTTTGCCATCTTCAGCATGCTGTAGTTAAATAGAAAATGTAAATTATTTTCACTTAATGCTATTTTGATAGGGCTGTGGACATCCATGTTTCCAACAAGATGGATACTAACAAGTCATAGTTTCCATCTTTGTAAAATGTATACTTCTATTTTGCGGGAGTTTTCACAAGCATGGAAGATGCAATCACCTTGATGTGTTTTCAAGCTAAACCTTGATGTGAAAAGTCAGTGTTTACACTTTTGAGGAAAGTACTCTGGTTCCAGTCTCCCCTCATCTTTAGGCGTTCCCACGCCTTTCGAAATAATCGTACCCATATCTACCAGTGGTACATATGCATGTAAATGTTCGTCGCAGCAAGCGGGGCCACTAGCAGAGATCAGCGGACTGTCTCGGTGCACAGAATCGCTCGACAAAGTCCTCATCTTGTCGACCGTCGGGAGGTCGATGAATATTCCTTCTGGCTCCCTTGCAGTTGCATTTGTATACATCGACACAAACAAGAATAATAGCGTCGTTTTCTGCGATCCATTTGCTCCTGACGATCGGATGTGACCCAAGCTAAAACTGTCGCGATTATTTCGAACTGGCAGAGTCACAAGCGGAAGACATAATGGGCGGCATTCAAGCATCGTTGGACTCTACAGATGTGACGTCACACATATCTTGACCAATCACAAAGCGATGCATTCCGAGATGTTTCTTTGAATTGTACTATGTGAAATAACCATATAACTGGAATATGCTTATCTCTGAACCTGGGCTTAGTGAACTAAGGAATCCACTAAAATCCCTCCAAGCCTAGAAGAAAATACACTAATCGAATGGAAATCAGTCTCATAATGGAATATATGTATCCTGGAGATCGGGGTGGGAGTTTGATTTTTTAGCCGTCCGGAGCATGAAGGTCATTTGCGCGAACATGTCTACAAAAGTGAGTGTTTGTGATCAAGGTGCAGACCAGTGGACATTTACGTTAAGATAATTTTACGTTACAGTTTGAGTGATATATTAGGTGCTGAGGGCGGGGGTTGGGCTGGGGACTGATGTCTAAATTGTAATTTTACTTTACTCCTCCCCAAAATAATTGATAGCTTGGATGGGGATGGGGTCTTCTTGGAGTGGCGAGAAGTTAATTTTGTCAACTTACGCACGTTTGTTCTTATATGCGTTTACTCGTACATACATTTGCACTTACGTATATTTGTGCATACGTACCTTTGCACATACGCCCAATTACGCATAAATACTTTAGGGCATTATGTACATTTCGCTTACATACATTTGGGCATGCATACAATTGCACATGTCTGTATTTGCTCTTAGGTACATTTGTGCTTGCGTACATATGTGCATACGTACCTTTGCTTTCACGTGCCTTTGTTCATTCGCACTTCTGTGCGTACGTACATTTACGCATACGTACAGTTGCACATCCGTGCATTTGCGCTTGCGTACATCTGCGCATAGCTACATTTGTACATGCATACATTTGCGCATATGTACATTTGCCATACCTACTTTTGCGCTTGCGTATATTTGCGCTTACGTACATGTTATGCATACGTATATTTGCGTTTCCGAATATTTGGACATACGTGCTTTTGCACCGCCGTACATTTGAGTATACGTACATTTGTCACACGTACATTTGCGCTTAGCTACATTTGTCATACGTACATCTGCGCTTACGTACGATTGTCATACGTACATCTATGCCTACGTACACTTGCTTGGGTACATTTGGGTATGGATATCTGCCACGCATACAATTTCTTTACGTATATTTGTCAGTTTACCCTACCAGTATGCTCGTTTTCACGATGTTCCTCCTGTAAGAATCAAATATTAATCCTGTTTAATGTGCAGACTGATGTTCGTTGTGTGCTGTTAGGCGCTGCATATGCGCACCCAGAAAAGACTGGACACAAATAATCCAGCCGTTTATGAACGACCATCTTGGCTTGTATCCTCATGAGCATCCTAGACTAAATGTGTGCCAATTTGGAAGGAATTATAAGGGAGTTCGACCTCAATGGCCCTCCCTCTTAGCCTTTATCCTGATGATGGTCAGTGTATCAATGACTCCGCGTGCTCAAACTTTAAAGAAAATCTGAATAGTCCGACCTCAATGACCCTGACCTTTGACAATGAATGGCTGAACTGTTTAGCAGCCTGCCGTATTATTTATACCCATGGTCGTCAGTGAATCATGGACTACACGTGTGCCATACAAAAAATATATCAGTGGTCCGACCCCAATGATCTCGAGTTATCTTCAATAACTCAGCCGTTTATGAACGCCGCTCTTAGCCTTTGTGTTCATGATGATCCGTGCATCAATTATGACTATTGCACCAATTTTTAAGGGAATCCGAATAATCCGACCTCATTAACCTTAACCTTTGACGCTGCATAGCTCAGTTGATCATGAACGCTCCTCTTAGCTTGTATGCTCATGTGATTGGTGTATCGAGTACTACCCATGTGCTAATTTTGAAGGAAATCTCGATGACCTTTAACCTTTGACCATGAATGTCTCCGTGGTGTTTTGCAATGCGGCTTCTTGATTGTGCTCACGATAATCAGTGCACAGAGCTCCACCAGTATGCTCGTTTTCACGATGTTCCACATTTATGGATCGAATATCAATCTAACTTGACGTGCAAGTTTAAAAAAAAAGTTTGTTCTAATCGCTGCATTGCTCACCATGAGAAGTTCTGATACACATAATCTTGCTTTCTTTGAACGTCCCTTCAGCTTTTATGCTCATGGTCGTCAATGCACCCAAGAGTACATTTGTGCCCGTGTTGAAGGAATTCTGAGGAGTACACGACCTGAATGACCCAGAAGTTTTACCTAAAATATCTCAGCTGTTTAAGAACACCAGCTTAGCTTTTATAGTCATGATGATCAGTTCATCGAGTACTACATGTGCACAATTTTTAAGGAATTGGGGGAGCGATTTGTTTAGGCGTGCCGGGCCATAAAGGCCATTTGCGCCGCCTTTAGAGGAACACATTACTTGTCTATCTATAAAAGCGAGTGTTACGATCAAGGTACAGGCAAGTGGACATTTACGTTAAGGGAATTCTACGTTGTACTTTGTTCGAAGTTTTTGGGTGCTGAAGGCGCCCAAACAGTTGGGGTCTCCCTGATGTGATGGGGTCTCCCTGATCTCTTTCTGCTGAGTTAGGGACGTCTCCCTGATGCCTAACTGGTTTTAATTTTACTTTACTCCTCCACACAATTTGTGGTTTTGGTGGGGTTGGGGTGTTTTGGAGTGTCGAGTTGATTTTGCCAGGGTGCCGGCTTTAGTCTATTTTTATCGAACACCGAGGGATCTTTACTGTGCGAACAAGGAGGTAATGTTTACGTTATGAGTCCCAAGGCAAATTGGGTCATCCTCGTCCGACGGCCTCTCTGGGTAGTAATGTTTACGTTATTCTAATTGTTGTTTTTAGTTTTAGGTAGCCATTTATTTCTAATTGGGAAGCAAATCTCCTCATGTACGTCCGGCGCCATGCGTGGATAACTATATACGTGCTTCCTACGAGTGTTTCGCAGTCATGCATTGCGAATTCATGGGAGTGTTGGTGGTGTGGTACCTACAGTGCTTCTGCTAGTTTTGTGGCATACAGATATTCGAATAGCAATTGAATGATTTCTGGGTATTTGTCACCGAGAAGCGAAGTAAGTGATAGGGTGATAACCTCTCTTTGGCGGAATGTCTTAAGTGGTTGTCTTTGAGAACCAAGCCATTACAATCAGTAGGATGTGACCTAAGCTTAACATAATGTTGCAGGTGCTGCAGTGAGGTGTTGTATTTCGGTCACCCCATAATTGAGGCTGTGTTAGTTTTGTGCAACCAATTCTAAGTCTAGTGAGGATGGCCCCATTTTGTCGGTGAGATTGATTTTATGTGTTTCATGTGCCTACCGTTGGTTTGATTGCGTGAGTGTGGTTTGATTTGTGTTGTGTTGAGTTGTGTTGTGTCCATGTGTTCTGTTGGTATTGGCGATTGAGGTGTTGTAGGAGTGCCATGCAATCGTTTAACACGCGCCCTGGAGGGGGCGGCGAAATCCGCCCACCCCTCGGGTTTTCGTAGAGAACTTCAGATTTTACAGGCCGATATACGCCATTGTTTGTGCACCTGCTTATATATGACCGGCGCGTTGCTTAAATAAGCAAAACGAAAACGGACTGAAAATTTTTCGAGTTTGGGGTCACCAAAGTAAAAAACAGTTTATCCGCGCCAGACCACAAATATCGGCGCTGATGCGCTTCCCGTATTATATTGGCAAAAAGGAAATGTTCTTGGCAAAACTAGCGACTTGTTTGGTGTACATTGTTATGCTATGCTGCTTCAAAGTCATGTCAGGTCACCGAGGTCAAATCAGGTCAAGTTTATGACAGGTTAACACACGCCCTGGATGAGGAATGGCGAAATCCGCCCACCCCTCCGATTTTTCGTACATAACTCCACCTTATCCCGGCCGATATACGCCATTTTTGCGTACCTACTTGGAAATGACCGGCGCATTGTTTAAAGTAAGAAAAATGAAGATCGGCCGACAACTTTTCAAGTTTGGGGCCGTTAAAGTAAAAACAATTCGCAGCGCCAGACCACACAAATTGGCGCTGATGAGCTTCCTGTATATTATATGTTATGTATATTAATATAGCATAACATATGTTATGCTATCTAATTTAAAAGTTATATTAGGTCGCCGAGGTCAAGTCAGGTCAAGTTCATGACAGACTAAGAGAACCAAACTTGGTCAATTGGTATGCTGTCAAAAATGCAAATGACTGTAATGCGATTGATGTTACTTTACATGTTACACCCTACACATCTGAAATATATTGTTTGTCATTGTGTGCCTAAGCGTTTCCATACTTTATTCATGCGTTTCACTCCTTTCTTTGCGAAGCCGATTGTGCCGAACCGCCCAACGGAGCAGTCGGGTGGGCAGCCCGGTTCCGGTAACTGGACCAGGTAATGACCTGCTAAAGTGCTCCTACATAGGTGACCTGAGGTCAAATGGCGGATCTGGCATCTGTATTGCATCATTAGTAATGTCCAAAACATCATTGATGCCAATTTTAGAGCATTGAAACACAATCACAGCGATCCATAATAATGACAAGCCAATCCACGCAAAACAAGACAATTTTACTATTTAGACCTAATTTGACCTTCAAGGTATTGACCTAAGGTCATGAAATTTGCGGACAATAGAGCTCACTATTCTGCCCATCCACCTTACGAATTTCGTTGCTCTAGCTTCAGTACGAACCGAGATCGTAGGGGGGCGGAATCCGCCTCCCCCTCCAGTGCGCGTAATTTTCCGAGGCCCTCCAGGCGCGTGTTAATGCTAAGGCTTGTTTTGCGAGCCGGTCTGCTTCTTCGTTACCTGGGATGTCGGCGTGGCCCGGAATCCAGAGGGAGGAAAAATTTATGTTTACGTTATGGGTCACGATTTGTTGAACTCTGTCAATGACGTGATGTGGACAGTCGTGGGTGTTGCTAATGAACTGGAAGAAGTATTTGGAGTCTGAGCAAATTACTACGTGTTTAGCTTTACGCCTCATGAGAATGGAGATAGCGGCCAGAATAGCCATTGCTTCAGCGGAGTAGACGGAGAAGTTTTCCGGTAGATGCTTGAAAAGTTTGAGACCTGGTCCAGTGATGGCGATTCCCCGTGATCTTTAGTGTAATGAAGGTCCAGAATGTTCTATCGGGCGGTTGAGCTGCAGTGGATGGCATTGCGAGATTAAGATCTGAGAGGGCCGTGGCAATTTCAGTGCCATGTGGTGGAAGTTTGCGCTCAAATCGGCTCTTGTATCTGGCAGGTGCAAAGCGGCGCTGTGCCGGATGGTTTTTAGTAGATTTTATTTTTATGTGGTAGCGGCACAGCTGTTGCGTCCTCCTGAAGTGGAGTGGGGGCGTGTTTAGGTCCACTAGAAGACCGGCTATCGGTGTGGTGCTGAGGGCACCTGTGAATGCTGTGATGCAACTATTTTGGATTATTTTTAACCTTCGACTTTGACTTTCTGAAATTGTCGCAAAAATGATGCTGTTGTATTATAGGATGGGTCGTATCGTTCACGTGTACAGTCGCAGTAATGTTTTCCTGTCTCCACCCTAGTCTGTGCCTGCAAGTGCAGGTTGACGCTCTTCACGCATCGCTTCGTGATGGCCGTGATGTAGGTGTTGCAACTGAGTTTGTCGTCGAAATGCACTCCGGAGAACTTGGAGCTTTTCACATGTTCGATGGCTTTGTCACCTATTTTTAAGTAGAGTTGTGGGTGTGGGGCCGATACGACTATATGTGACGGTGTCAGATTCTTCTGCGTACACGGTGAAGCGCCAGATTTTGCGCCACTTTGTAATGTGGTCTAATTCTGCTTGAATGTCTTTTCAGGTTTAGGGAAGTATTGTGACGTTGTCCAAATGGCTATGTTGTCCGCGAAAAGTGAGTATTGAAGTGAAGTGTCCGTGTGATCAACAAGTATGTCGTTGACCATGAGATGAAGAGGCTCGGTGGGTGCACGCCCCCTGCGCCAAGCCCTGCTCCTGAGTTGTGGTGTTTGACACTGCCGCATTGCACCTTAAGGGTTCTGTATCTGAGAAAGTTATGAATGGAGTGTGCCATGTGTCCGCGTAGGCCTATTGTGCTGAGTTTGTGTGCCAGTGCTGACTTGTGAACTCGGTGGAATCCGGCAGTGATGTCTATGTAGACAGCTATTGTTGTGTGTTTGATGTGTAGGCAACTTTTGATGTCGTGAACTAATCTAATGAGATCGTCTGTAGTTGATTTTTGACGCTGGAAGCCGCACTGAAATTCGTCGAGCAGGTCGTTGTGTTCATTAAATTGTCTGTGTTGACTATGCGATGGACTAACTTGCCAGCACAGCTAGCAAGTGAGATGGGTATATAACCTTTTGGGGTGGGGTGATCTTTGTTCGGGTGTGGCAGTGGAATGACCACGCTCTCCCGCCATGATGTGGAAAACGTGTCGATTTGGTACAGTTCATTTATGGCCGCTGGTAGGTACGTTAGGGATTTTTTGTTAAGACGTTTAAGAAACTGGTAATGGGCGCCGTCCGACCCAACAGACATGTTTCCACACTTGCTGAGGGCGAGGTGTAATTCGTGCATGGTAGACGGCTGATTTCTGTGTTACTCTATTATTCTGTAGATTTCTCTATTACTGAGGCTAAAATTTGCTTTCGAGGCAAGAGTGTCTAGTGGAGTCGTATATTTACTATAGTACTTCTACATCGTCTTACTATTGTACCAACGTAGATTTTTAACGTAGATTTAGATCAAATTTAGCGTAGATTAAAGTGGTCTACGACTTGTTGTGGGTCAGTGATGTGCTGTCCTTTCACCGTCAGCTGGGGAAGGGGCCTGGTGATGGGCGTGTCAGGTTGAACACTTTATGAAGTCCCAGATTATGTCGGTAGTAGTGAACATATTCAATTGACAGGTAAAAGATTGCCAACAGTTTTGGCGTGCTGGTCGAATTGTGTACCGGCAGTATTTTTTTTTTTAGATTGTATGCTGATAAGCGCACTTCGCACATGGATCTCTTGAATTGTTTGTGGGCACGGTGCCGTGCGGCGAATGCCCTTTGACAATCCGGGATCCACCATTGCGTTGATGCCTTTTTCCTAGGTTTGTTACTTTTTGGGACTGAGTCGCGTGCTGCTGAGCTGATGGCCCTTAGGATTATCTCGATTTTACTGGCCTCTGAAGTTGCTAGGCTGAGGTCCACCTGCCCCTCGAATTTGACCCAGTACGTTTTTTTTCAAGTTCCAGATTGTCTAAATAGCTTAGTGTGGCGGAGAGCATTCGTGCTGAGCCTAATTGTGATTGGACAGTGGTCGCTCAGTCCGTGAACGTTGTTGATGCAACTGTCCGATCCTCCCAAGGTCGGGCTGAAGTGGGTGGCGGCTCCGGTGTTAATATGTACTAAGCTGTGGCCTGAAAACAAACTGGCGAATTTGTCACCCTCTGGCGTCAGTCTGGTCGCCTCCACAGGAGGGGTGTTGAGCATTAAAGTCTCCCATAATGGGAGCTGGTGGAAAGACCCGGAGCAGCAAGTCGCTCCTATAGGTCGCTCAGGTCTCTCAGGTCCAGGCCGCTCAGCTCCTGTGGTGTGGGGTTCCAGCTGACGGCGAGATGCATAGTGAGATGACTGTGGTTTGGCAATGGGAAATTTTGGGGGTGACTATTACGCAATTCAGGGGAGTATTTAGCGTTACTCCACGATGAGGTATACTGTTTGCAATGAGTATGGCTGCGCACCAATTCCTATGTGGGCTGTTTACGTTGTCGAATTGCCTAGCGTAATCTGGGATTTTGTTCTAAGTGGGGTCAGATCTCAAAAGTGAGTTTCCTGGAGCGCAGCTAATAATGGCTTTTGCTGCAAGAATTCATATTTGAATTCTATGAATTTGCCTCGAAGGCCACCGGTGTTCCACTGCAGAAAAAGTACATTGCAGTACGCGTTTAATTGCTGTTTGTGATCCTATACTGGGGTAGTGTCGGTGTCGAATTGGGAAGAAAGGTTGAACCAGTGAATGGAGGGAGGGTTGGGAGGTGACCCAGGCAGGGGTGGTAGCCTGAACCTGTTCGCACCGTTGGTCTGGAGTTGTGGGTTCCACGGGCTTGACAAGAGTGGTAGGCTTTGTCTGAGTGCTGGCCTCAGACGAAGTTTTAGAGTGGGTTTGGGTGTGTGTGTGCAGATAATGGGGGTTCGGTTTTGTGGGAGATGGTGGCCGTGGACTTGCGGGTGGTCTGGGTGGATATTGTGGTGGCCTTGGTTCTAGGCCTTTTGGGCTGGCCGTATTGGTGGTAAGGGCCGGTACACTGGAGGAGGAAGTGGAGGGAAGGTTTCAGGGCCACCAACCGGCCAGGGCCACCCTGCCACCCTTCAGGGTGGCAGGGTGGCCCTGGCCGGTTGGAGGCGGTGGCGCGGAGGCGTACGACCAGGTCCCGTGTGGGATGGGTGGGTGGAGACCGGGTCCCGTGTGGGATGGGTGGGTACCGGCGGGGCTTGGATGGAGACCGAGTCTGGGTCTGATGTGTGTTGGAAGAGGGATGATGCGGAGTGGATATGGGAGGCCGTGCCTGACATGGGATGGTGGTGGACATGGGCCAGGTCTGAGATGGGGTGGGGAGGGAAGGAGGCCCAGTCCTCGGTGGGGTGGACGTGGGAGGCCGTACCCGTGGTGGAAGGTGTATGGGAGGAGGTCGGATCAAGGGTAAAGGGGTTGTGGATAAGGGTCAATGTCTCAAGTGGAGTCGCCCGGCGGCAAGTGCGGCGTGAGGAGGGGGGGGGGGGGTGTAGTTATGGCTGTGTGAATGTCAGTGGTGGTGCGGCGTGGGTGCTGTCGTGCTGTTGCATGTGGCACCTGGTGAGTTGCCGCATACCGGCACACTTCCCTCTCTTATGCCCACTTGTAGAAGTCGTGGTTGGTGGCGGGGTGCGGCCCATCACAGCCTGCACACTTCCTTTCGGAGGAGTTGCAGTCGGATGCCGTGTGGTGGTCGGCGCACTTGGACTGCATCTTGGAGTTGGCGACGCGCATGCTCACTCACTCACTCATCATCATCATCATCATCATCATCATCATCATCAAGGCACGTAGAGGCGTACCTCGTAGGCCTTGTTGTATATGTGGACGTGTGATGACAGGTGTCGTGAGTCGAAAGTCAGTACTAGAAGTTTGTGAGTCGAAAGTGCCTCCCGTTGAATTTGGCTGATTGCAACTGTGGCATCCAGGAGGGCTGAGGCGTCGAATAATACAGCGATGCTATCAAGCGGTAAGCTACCCAGCTCTGGGGTCCAAATGTAGCCCCGGCTGGTGCTCAGAGTGCGGTGTAACCTGAAGGAGCTGCACTGGTTGTTAAGGTGGTTTTGTTTAGTAAAGTTTGTGTGTCCGCGCTGCTCTGTGTTTGGACTAGGTGTGTGGTGTGTGTGTGTGCATGTGAACCGTGAAGTGTGTTGAATTAAGAATGTGTCAGAGTGTCCTCTCGAGAGTGAAAGGAGACTACTGTGCAATGTTATGCCGTGTCTTTGTGTACGTGCCTTGTGTGGTGCTGGAGGCGGGCGCCATGGTGAGTAAGGGTTCGGTCCCTCCCCCTGACTGAAGAACTACCCGGATTCGTTGCACCCTGTACTGAGCTTTCGCTCTCTGGTCCCTGCCCCGGCCGCAATAGCCCAAAACAGTGGGCTCGATGCCGTTAGGTTTCCTCCGGGGGCAAGGGTTAATTAGGAGACAAAGAAAAGTTGGGGATTTGGTGCTTTCTAGAGTCGCAGGAGTGCTTCTCTAGGGTCCCTAGAGCTCTTCGTGTCTTCACTTCTCTTGCTGCTACAAGTTCACCTTCTTGTCAAACCTCGGTCCTCCCTGTTGCTCTTCTGACTTGCTGACGGCGGGCTCGGATAGTACGCTGAGATAGTGTGTGTCTGATCTCAATGCCCGCGTGTGTTGCGTTGTAGAGATCAGCGAGCTTTCAATTTGGAACAAAGTAGTCCACAAGCTGCCTTTCCGATAATATCGCGTCATCGCAGTGGCTTCGACCTACTCCTCATCTTTGGCACTCAGAAGGAGCCAACATTATTTCGCAGTGTAGTGCTTGATATGAGTGAGGTATAGCTTCAGTTTTTTTCACGCATGAGTTCTGTTTTCCGACTACTCCTGTCGGAACACATCTCTCCCCTGTCCACGGAGGGGGAAAGCAGGCTGACATTTTCACCGACTCTCCAGCGGTCATCACTCTCTGCTCGCGCCATCGCAGCGCGCCATTTATTCCAACCCTTTCCGTGTCCGGAGGGGCGTCGCGACCGCGCCGACAGCCTTCAAAATGACCCTAAGTGCATCATCCATAATTTGCGCGCGGCGGGAGCGGGCGTTTTTGGCGTCACCGACAAAGGCGGCTGCTGATCGATGGCAGCCCATATATCATTGCTGCCATATCGCCGGCGTCGCGGCCGCTGCGATAAACAGACGGCCCACGGCAGCGTGTCGTGTTCCGGCCAGTCCCGCTCGGTCACGGAGCGGGCCAGGGGTCGGCCAGCTGCTGGCCTCCAGACAGAGGCGGCTACAGAGCACGAGCGGGGCACATGTCTGCCTGCCCATGAAAAGGTGGCTCCGCCTAGGAAGGCTCGAGTGCACCTCTACTCCACCCCACCCCAACCAAACCCAACCCAACCCTGCTGAACGCATTCTTCATTCA
This sequence comes from Imbricaverruca yamaguchii, assembly GCA_034440575.1. Taxonomy (NCBI): domain Eukaryota; kingdom Metazoa; phylum Arthropoda; class Thecostraca; family Neoverrucidae; genus Imbricaverruca; species Imbricaverruca yamaguchii. The sequence goes on from JAOTOL010000941.1 coordinate 109,639, forward strand.
GGCGATAGCCCAGCTTGGATGAAGATCCTCCCCTCTGACACAAAAACGTGTCCATGAAGCATGCTCGAGTGCACCCTCCGCGCTTCACGAATTTATCTGTCTAAGGCGCCTCTCCGGGGAAGTGTGCCCGTCCCCATGATAATTCCTGAATCCGCCTCTGCTCCCCTCATGGTTCCAGTGCGACGCCGAATCTGGAACTGATCCACTGGTAGCCTCGAGACGACTAGCATCTTGATAAAGGAGGGCGGTAACTACTGATATGATCAGTTTTCAGTGGGATACTGAGAACACTTGACTTCGGACAAGGGCGGATGCAGGTGAGGGGTACTGGGCACCTCGGAATAGAAAGGTGGCACCCCTATGGCCGGGAAAGGTGGCACGCATCAGTTGTGTAATGGGATAAATACCCACCTATCAGCACAATTTCCAGTGGTAATTGATATCAGAAATCATTTTAATTCTTCAGATTTTTGTCCAATAAATGCACGCATCGACATAGAAACTTCCATGAACTGATCAGAGTATTCACTTATCCTACGGCCGCGAGGGATGTAGGAAAAGCATAATTGGATAAGATAAGAATAGGAGGTATGATAGGTGGTGGTTACTTATTTCACGGCACATCGGCCGTTGAGTCATGTAGCGTCGCCAACCTCTCACGGCGATTGGTTGCGGGCGAAGAGTAGCGACAGGTAAGACTCGAACCCACAATATTTCGATCGTGAGACGGGCAACTTACCCCTAGACTACTTGTCCCCGGAGGTATGATAGGGTAAGATAGGAAGATTGAAGATTAGCAGCACTGCACCGCACATGGTTGATAATATTGTCAGAATAGCCCTCGACCTTTTACTCATTATAACTGAAAGATAATTTAGGCCAGAATGAACTATATATTTAGACGCCGTGTATTTTCTCAACAATCTGTTGAAAAAAGACACGACGTCGAAATGTACAGTTCATTTTGGCCTAATTTATATTTCAGCTATAAGAAATATTCGAGTATTCGAGTAAAATGTCGAAGAATACCTAGAATACACTTCGAATATTCTGTACAGGCATGGAGGTCTTACGGATAAAAATATATAGATATGCTAGAAAGAGTGCAGCGCAAAGGCTCTAGACTCATTAGTGAACCAGGTGACTTAGGATGTAGGGAAAGTCTTATGGCATTAAATATGTACTCACATAAGGATATAAGATTAAGGGGTGACATGATTGAAAGGTATGATATTATTAAAGGGCTAGATGAGGTCAGTCTGAAAGATGACCTTTTATTTACACTTACATAGGGGTCATCACTTCAGGTTAGGCTAATCGAGGTGCAGGACAGTTAAGCGACAACGTCTTCGGTCAAAGGATTGTCGATCGGTGGAATAGTCTGCTTGCTGATGTCGTTGGGAGTCCCTCATTGAATGTGTTCAAACATAGGGTGGACGACATTTTTAGGTTGTAAGATCTTCTTTTTTGAGTTCTAAGTAGTGGTGGATGGGGCGATGTTTCTGCTAAGTGGGTATGCACTGTACAGGCTGGTATGGATGGTATGGATGGAGTCTGGAAATTATTCGTCGGGCACTCGAGTTGCATTTGTTCCGTGATGTCGAGTGAATTTGGTTGAATAGATTAGGGAGATAGACATTGATGGATATGGGGGGATGTTGGTGGATGTATTCTTTGAAATTGTTGATGTGGTGTTGGTTGGGGTGAAGAGTGTCTTTTGCCATGGTTATGGTATCTTCCATTTTATGACTTCACTTTGATGGGCCCTTGTGAGTCATATTTAGTCTGATGGTCTTAAGAAAACATGCGAGGGATAGTAATCACTCACAGTATGATGGGGGAGGAATTCAAAGTCATAAAGCTGGCCCCAGTGGCGTACCGAAGGGAGGAGCTAATGGGCAGTTGCCCCCGGGCGGTTGTGGGGCTTCGAAGAATCACGCCGGGGTTCGGAAAAATTGCGCCAGACCCCCTACAAATCCCACTGGGGTTCTAAAAAACACACAACATATAAATTACACAAAAACCTATAAAAATAACATGTGGCCTTATAACTTGCGTTGGGCTCTGGAAATACCCCTGTTGGCACAACAAATCGCGCCGGCCCACCTGAAAACCACGCTGGAGCCACAAATGATCAGGCCGGGGCTCCTGGAAAATCAGGCTGGGGTGCGCTGCGATAAGACGAGAATAGGAGGAAAGACGGGTTAAGATAGAGGAGGTAATTTAGCGTAAGATGGATAATAGTTCCTCTCAGTGTAACGGGTTCGATTTAAAGGCACGAAGCTGGCCAGATCAATTTCGGCTCAGGATCATGTCACAATGCAATGGGTGCCACTCGAGGTGGCTTGTGTCGTATTATAATACTACCAAATAGAACTAGTTTCTAAGGTCAAAAATCAAACCGATTTCTTTGGTCGCCTCGCATTTTTTCTTCGCCCTAACGTACCCACATCTGGTACCAAGCAATAGCCCGTGGTGCACCTCAAGTAACATTTCAAACCGGGACATGTCAATGTCAAACCACATCACCGAAGGTTAGCTAAAATGATTTGAAGTCCTCACGCCTCGTCGCTGTCTTCAATTTTCATCTAGTGTTCAGAAATCACATTCATTTAGAGTCAAAGGTCGAACTCATTTATTCTGTCGCCCCACGTTTCTTCGCTTTCTCCCATACCTACCCATGCTTGGTATCAAGAGATAGCCCGTGGGCAACTCTGGAGTAGCATTTGAATCCGGAACATGCCAGATGGAGCCTCAAGGTCAAATATTAGTTTAATTTTCGGAGCCCTCGCGTTTCGTTGCTATGGCTTCAATTTGCATTATCTGGGTGTCATTCAACGTGGCTTGCAGAACGATATCAGAATGCTGAGATATCGAAATAATTTGACAGATGTCGAAGGTCCGGAGTGTTTACAATGATTGAGTGTAACGGGAATAGGAGGGTCAGATCTATGTTTGTTTGCAGCCTTTGTGACAGCAAGTACTCGTATCCTATATGACTGGGGGCTCTCCAAGAAATCCGCAATAACCTGCTCGGGCGGTGCTCCCATCGCTGGCTTTTAACTTACCCTGCCACATTGCCGTTCAGGACATATAAAATATAGATTTTGTTTTCCAGACATACCGACATACAAAAAATAAATAAAAATATCCTCGCTCCCCCCCCCCCACCACTTCTAATCCGTGGTTAGATCCATGCCAGCGTTCTGCGTCGTATACAAGCATTCTGTGCTGTACACGCTGTTCCGTGCCGTGCACGCTGTTCTGTGTCGTGCACGCTGTTCTGTGTCGTGCACGCTGCTCTGTGTCGTGCACGCTGTTCTGTGTCGTGCACGCTGCTCTGTGTCGTGCACGCTGCTCTGTGTCGTGCACGCTGTTCTGTGTCGTGCACGCTGTTCTGTGTCGTGCACGCTGTTCTGTTTCGTGCACGCTGTTCTGTGTCGTGCACGCTGTTCTGTGTCGTGCACGCTGTTCTGTTTCGTGCACGCTGTTCTGTGTCGTGCACGCTGTTCTGTTTCGTGCACGCTGTTCTGTGTCAGGACGCAGAGCAGGACTACGTCGGGCAGAGATGGGGTCGTGTTTCGAGTCGGTCCTCCCATCGACAGAGGACAAAGGCAGTAATTCGGACGCATTGTGTACCTTTGGAGAGGGGCAACGGTACATCATATACCCGTGTACAAATTGAAAGCATTCGGTGATCCGAGTGTGTGGTGAATATCGAAGTAATGTCGCATTCATTCGGGAACAATGGCCACAGCCTGGTTACCATCGGAGCCCGTATTTCACGACCATTTAAATTGGAGCTGGTGCCAACAGCTGTTCCATATATTTCCACCACCATGCAGGGGCACGTCCAGTCATTTAAATTGGCGGAGGAAGCACACGTCCACAGGAACGTCACTGCGGACGCATTTTGGTCTCAATTAGGTGCCTTTTCCTCTTAGATGTTTGCCTTTGGGTGCAACAAAACACACTGATTGGGGGGTCCGTTGAGGGTGCATTCGAGCCCGCCTGGAGGGGCTCCTATTCCAGCCGGAGAGGTGTCACCTTCCCATGCTCCAGTTTCCCCACCCCTCCACCCGCTCCTGTCGCTATGCAAAACAGGGGGCGGTTGTTTGGTCTGATTCGCTGCTGCCCGCTGCCGGCCTGCCGTGTCAGACGAGTCGGAGAGCGTCGCGTCATCAGACGAGGCCGAGAATCTCCGGCTGTCAGCCGACACCGGCGACGTCAGCTGACCGCGCCTCATTAGCAATCAATCATTCCGCCGTAAACGTGCTGTCTGTCGGCCGCGTCAGGACCGGGCGGCCGGGGACGCCGCCGGCCGCGCGTCAGGACCGGAGGACCAGGCACCAGTGTTTGCCACGGGCCAGGGCGACCCAACATGCCACGGGCTGGGTCCGTTACCAGCCAGGGCCAAATTATCCCCAGTAGCGCAGCGTGCTGTATTGCTGGATGCTTTATGTCATTATCACTGTGTACTGCACATCGCACGCACTAGCTGGAGCCACGACCCCCGACCGGCCAGAACATAGGTCTGTTCTTTTTCGGGTAGAGCTCGCTGGTAATCGACATGAGCATTCAGAGGCGGATCCAAAACGCCGAATTTTAAGGAGCAGCAGCTTAGTTTGGGCTTACTCCTTAGAATAAACATCTTAGAATTTCTGGGAACATCTCGGTTTTCGATATAAGACACAGTGAGGTGACATTTTTAATAAGGCATCAGTGACATTTTAAATGAAAGTTTTCGACATTGAGTTTCCATACATACCACCGAAACCGTCGGTACATAACCCGTCCCGTCTCGGGAGTCTTCAACCGCCCTCCCTCAGGTTTTTCACGGATAGCGGACAAACGGCGCGCGATAGCGCTCCAAATTTGGCATACCTTTTTCCACATCAATTTGACATGCTGATTACATTTTTTTAGGTCAGGTCATCTTGGGTCAACGAGTTAGTCAAGGTCAAGTGAGTTCACCTCCAAAAAAGTTCAACCAGTCGTCACGCTTTAACGGCTACAGATATTTTAATAAAACTTTCAGCGTTTGCTTATCTTTACGGATGCAACAAAACATACCGGTTGAATTTTTCTCTTTTTTTTCGTTTTTGACTACATATAACTTTTGCGTATTTGCCATATTGCAGCTTAAACACAGGATTCTGGCTAAAATAATCATTTTTGATTAGGGAAAGTTGACTTCCAACAACATTTATCGGTCTGCTCTACCCATTGGAGAAGGAAAGTTAAAGAAAACTTGAAAGCTCAAAATTTTGAAATTTCACAAAAATATATTTTTTTATTTTTTTTGGGGGCCAAATAAAATTATAGCCCTGGTCGATTTCGCTGTACTTTTCTCATTCCAAATAAATTTTGATTTTTTGCATATATCCCCCAAAACGAACACCCCAGAGTAAAAAACCTAATGCAAGTCGTGAAAATCTAGCCCCCCTGGTGACGTCACTTTTGGGAGGATTTTTTGTTGGGGGTGGACCCGGACCCTACTCGTCGAGCGCCTTCCGATGACACCTCTTTCGTCTTCGTGTGATGCTTAGTTTGCATTTTAGAGTGGGTCTTCATCGCCCCCTCCCCCCGAGATGGGGTGGGAGGATTTGACAGGAAAAACGGCGCGGGTTAATAGTAGGTGGCTATGGCCAGTCAGGCATATTTCCACCCTATACATAGGTTCACCAGTGCTACGAAATGTTGCATTTTTTCACGCTCGGCGAAGAAAAAGAATTCCACACAGTTCGTAGTAGCAAATCTTGCTGAACTAGAAGTGAAGAAAATGTCGAAAACGTATAAAGACCTCTGTTAAATACCTAGAGAAAGACTGACGAAGACACGAAGACTTAATTCTAGAACAGCATAGCATCGTGTCAGAAGATAATGTGAACTGACTTCATGTTATCAGAGCATTCGGAGGACCTGTTGAGGTTCACAAATGCTAAACGCGACAACATGCGCCGGATATACTCACGTTGGCATGCCGAGTGCCAAAGCCACTGCAGTTGGACCGATGATCACTGGATCACTCAGGCGGTACGAGCGTAATGCGGCATGCATATCAAACGCATAGCGGAAGCAGGAACAACAGCAACAACATTAAAACAAACAAACAAAAATGTCCGAATTTTCGTCGGCTGGCTTTGTGGACCAGCGTCTGATGCTAAGCAAAGCTCGTTGAGTGAACTCTGGCCCCACCGCCCGACTTTCGGTTCGACGGAAGAATTTTGACGGCAAGCTTAACCCGCGCCGTCTCTCCGGTCAGATCCTCACACCCCGTCTCGGGGGGGGGGGATAGTAACCCCCTCTAAAGTCCAAACTAAGCGTCGCACGGAAACGAAAGAGCTGTCATCGAAAAGCGCTCGACGAGTAGGGTCGGGATCCATCCAAAACAATTTTTCCAAAAAAGTGACGTCACAAGGGGGATAGATTTTCACGACTTTTCACGACTTACATTATGTTTTTGGCTCTGAGGAGTTCATTTTGTGGGATATAAGAAACACAAAATTGATCTGTAATCAGACAAGGGCAGCGAAATCGACCAGTGATATACATAGTTTTGTCACTTCCCCCCCCCCCCACAAAAAAAAAATTGAGTTTTCAAGTTTTCTTTAATTTTCTTTTCCCAATGGGTAGAGTAGACCAAGAATCGTTGTTGGAAATCAACTTGCCCTAATAGAAATGAACTGGTTAATGTGCCGCCAATGCACTGACACGGCCACCCCGATATCCAGCTCACCCTGGGCCTTACCGGGCCAGGTGCCAACCGACCCTCCAGCCGGGGGCTACATGCGAGCGCGTGAGGCGACTCGAACCCTGTCTTTCCAGGACAGGGGAGACCTGTCCATGGCAGCGCTCTAACCAACCGAGCTTCCAGAGCGGCTCAGTTATGAGCATGTCTTACGTAACTTATTCCATTATCCGCTGACCCGACCTTGCTGACAGAAACTCGGAGAAACAAACGAGATATCCACAGGCATGTTGACTGGGGAGGGGTTGTTCCATCCTCATTACCGCCACCCCATCCAGTCAAGTTTCATCTGATATTGCCTTTACTGGATAATCGAAAGCTCCAAAGGCCATGATCTCGCCATATTGAAGTTGGTGGTGGCGCCTCTTGACCCAGTAAAATATTGTTAGAGCCATGGCAACTTGTATTTCAACAGTTGGTAATAGGAATTCCGAATGATTGTCATTGAACAGACGCATCCACCGAGTGGAAATGTTGCTGGTGCCAGTGGGAGGCGGAGCCGCCCGGCCGCCTATCCGTGGCGTTCGACAGACACTGGCCGGCGACAGTGCACGCTGAAATTATGGTCAACAGGGGCGCTCACCCATAAAGTCGCTCGAGGGGCGTGGAGCAGGCGCGGATCCAGCATTTTCCCAGCAAAAACCAGAATAAACTAAAAAAATACCGTAAGAGTGGGTGGATGAGGAAAGGGGCCATGTTAAGAGTGGCACCCCACTCCGTCTTCAGGACCTGAGTCCGAGGACATACTTTGACCGGGTAACTGTATTCCAAGAGCATCTCCATGAATATCTGTCATCCACATCTGATTCATACTCTACATCAGATATCACGGAAGTAAGCCTAGAAGAAACTTTGCCATCGCAAATCAAGTTCACTTAAGAAAAATTGAGCGCGAATCTGTGTATTGGGACTCCTTAAAATTAAAGCACACCACTTTGATGGTCATTCCTACATCGTGCTTGCCATTCAAAATTAAAATTATAACACCGCATGTGTACAATATTGCAATGCTAGTCAGACTCACTGCTAAAGTCAGTGCAGGAGGCGGCAGGCGCTTGCCTACCATTCCACTCGCATATCCAGCTCGGCGTGGTCATCAGGCGACACAACTGGTGGACCCACGTCCGCGCACGCGCTGGTAGTCGGGACAACAAGAACCTGGACAACAACACAACTGGGCGTCTTTCAAACACAGCAGGCACCTACCCAACACAACTGGTGTATAATATACACCATACACTTGTGCTGAATATACACTGTATATCCAACACAGCAGGCACCTACTCAACACAGATGGTGTATATCCAACACAGCAGGCACCTACCCAACACAACTGGTATATATCCAACACAACAGTCACCTACCCAATACAGCTGGTGTATATCCAACACAGCAGGCACCTACTCAACACAGATGGTGTATATCCAACACAGCAGGCACCTACCCAACACAACTGGTATATATCCAACACAACAGTCACCTACCCAATACAGCTGGTGTATATCCAACACAGCAGGCACCTACCCAACACAATTGGGCGTCTATGAAATACAGCAGGCACCTACCGAACACAACTGGTGTATATCCAGCACCGCAGGCACCTACCAAACGCAGCTGGTGTATATCCAACACAGCAGGCACCTACCCAACCTTCAGGTGATCGATAGCGTGTAGTTGATGTCTTCCAGATGCTGTGCTTTCTTGTGTGTGATTGTGGTTTTAGAGCGCATCGACCATGGTTGGTCATTTAGCGTCCAGCTGTGCTTTCTTGACCACGCATATACAAAGCTTGGCATGCAAACATTCCTATCCTCGAGGTCCTGGGAGCATTGAAACCGTCTTCCTTCCTGCTGTTGAACGTATGGTGAATGGCAACTACGTAGACGTCATACAATTTGAAGCTTTGAATAGACTGAATAAAACCGGCCTGAAACCAAGCACACCGCGAGTGGCGGACAGAAATGCTGATATGAGACTAACTGTAACAAATATGCAGCTTTTCAGCTTGCCCGTTAGATGCGAGAGTGAACAGTTTGATATATTTTCAGGCCTTTTTTGTTCATTTTTTCATCTCTGAAAGGTTATGCTTCAAAGCCGACTGCATCATGCCTGCTACGAACCAGGTGGCCAGGATATGGCACCGTGATTAATGAACGGAGTCGCGATAGGTCGGACGGTAGGGCGTTGAACTCATGATCGTAAGATAGTGGGCTGGGATCCTGCAGCCGGCGGGATTACCGAGGTGACCTGCGATCACTCGGCATGGCAGGATGGCGCGACGCTGTATGACCTGGCAGTTGAACCCGTAGCAAAAAAAAACACGGGATGCAAGACGGATTGGATCGAATTCCAATGGATGGATTGGATTCGTCACACAAATAAAATACCAGCAGTACGACGGCACTTCTTTCTGTCATCGAATCGCACGGTAGAAAGGCCAACCAACTGAAGCATGGGGGAGTGCCTTTTAGAGGCGTGCCGAACCATGAAGGTCATCTGCGCAGCCTTACACTGAAGCATGGCTCATTCAACGAGCAACATAGTCAGCTGGCCAGTAGAATAAACTAGTTTTAGTCAATTAGGAGCAATATGGCGGGTCGCAATATACTACATTGAGCTAAGATTCCCGCTCATCTGAAGCATGCGTGGTTGGTTATAAAAATCACCGTATAGTACACATTAGATTACCTCAAATACAATTTTATTCAAATAAAACTATACTGCTTCGACATGTCAATGAAGGCCAGGATGGCAAGTCCGTGGAATTAGGCGAGGCCACATTCCACGGTACCTCCACTGCTCGCATGGGTGTAACCATTGGGGGTTGGGGGCTGAGAGACATTTCCCCCAATTTGTGAAAAGCGGCGATTTGTCCCCCTCAATTTTTTTTTCGTGTCCCCCAGGGCCTCAGCTACCTGAGTATCATCGCCGCAAAATTATATTTGGTCCTTTATAACGTAAAAACATATATGCAAGAAAACCACCAAAAATACTAAAAGCCGATGTAGCTAATCAACGGGATTCACAGGCTATATGTCGTCACAAAATGTCAGGATGATAAATCAGCAAACGTAAAAAATGTCTGCTTCCAGCCAATTCTTCAACAACATGAACCTTGACCATCTTCTGTTTTCACTTGGGTGAAAAAATTATGCTCTGCTAAGGAACAAATTTGCATTATAATAGGGCTTTATACGTCTTCGGTTGGATTCCCCTGCTCATATATTGATATGCCTTGAACAAATGTGACTTTGGGTGTCTTTGGGTACCTTGAAGACTATTCAGAGAAGTTATGGGCAGCCTTAAGCACGTACGTCAAGTTAACGTCGTATTTGTATTCGTATTCAGCGACGAGTTCGCCATAGGCGTATTTGTATTGGCATCGGCATTCAGCGACGGGTTTATGATCGTTCGATCTGGTATCAAACAATAATCAGGGATGAAGACTCGAGTAACATTTCGTTTGAATTGAACAGGGATGAAGAGTCGAAGGTTTGACTGAGTTCTTCGATGTTCTCGTGTTTCGTCTCTGTGGCTTCGATTTGCAGAAAATGGATGCAATTCGTGTTGTCTTGCTGTGCAGTATCAGAAAGTTGAAATTTATAAATAATCGTGACAGATCAAAATCCAAGCTACTTCCTTCGGTCACCTCACCTTTCTTTGTGGTTTTCGCCAAAGTCTACCCAGATCCATTATCAAGTAACAGCCCCTGGTGGACCTTCGAGTAACATTTTTAAACTAGGATATGTCACGGTCAAACCTCAAGGTTAAAGGCTAGTTCGAATTTTTTCGGAGTCCTCGCGATTTGTCGCTATGGGTTCACTTTTCACCAAGTGGGTGTCACTTCACGTAGCTTGTGCCGTATTATAATGCTACCAAATATAACTAATTTCTAAGTTCAGATGTCAAACCTATTTCTTTGGTCGCCTCGCATTTTTTATTCGCCCTAGCATATCTACATCTGGGACCAAGCAATAGCCCGTGGTTCACCTCAAGCAACATTTGGAACCGAGACGTGTCAATGTCAAACCACAAGACAGAAGGTTAGCTTAAGTGGTTCCGAGTCCTTGCGCCTCGTCGCTGTCTTCATTTTTCATCACGTGGAGTCATTCGACGTGCCGTGTGGTACTCTATCAAACCGTTCAGAAGTCACATTAATTTTCAAAGTCAAAGGTAGAACTCATTTCTTCTGTCGCCCCACGTTCCTTCGTTTTCTCCCAATCCTTAGTATTCTACCCATCCTTCCTTCCTTAGTATCAAGAGATCCTTAGTAGTATCTACCCATCCTTAGTATCAAGAGATAGCTCGTGGATAACTCTGGAGTAGCGTTTCAAGGCGGGACATGTCAGATCAAGCCTCAAGGTTAAAGATTAGTTTAATTTTCAGAGTACTCGCGTTTCGTGGCTGTGGCTTCACCTTGCATTATGTGGGTGTCATTCAACGTGGGTGCCGCACGGTATCAGAATGTGGATATATCGAAATAATTTCAAAGATGTCGAAGGTCCGGCGTGTTTACAATGCCTGAGTGTAATAGGAATAGGAGGGTCAGATCTATGTTTGTTTGCAGCCTTTGTGATAGCAAGCACTCGTATCCTATATGACTAGTGAATCTACTAGGGGTAAGATGCCCGTCTCACAATCGAAAAATTATGGGTTCGAGCCTCACCTGTCGCTACTCGTCTTCCGCGGCCAATCGACGTGAGAGATTGGCGACGCTACATATGACTCAACGGTCGATGTGTCGCAAAACCAAATAACCGACCGACTAGGGACTCCCCAAGAAATCCGTCATAACCTGCTCGGACGGCTCTCTCATCGCTGGTTTTTAATATACGCTGCCACATTGCTGTTCCGGACATATAAAATATGGAACTTTTTTCAGTTTGTCCGCTTTCCTCTTAATGGTTGAACGGAAGTTGTGAAATAAGCAAGAGAAGCCACACATGAATGCGCACAATTTTATAACTAGCCCGTGTTGATAACCGCGAGAGAGCAATGTTGTAATCAGGTGTAGAACCCAGGAATTGTCATGTGAGTACCTGTCTGGAGGGGCGCCGTTTTTTGGAGCGGCACCAATGTGAAAGCGCCTGAAGGGGGCATCTGGCCGCAAAATTCGAGGGGGCGGTCTGCACTCGGTCCTTCGCCATGGGCCGCCTTTCCTTCTCGGGGGTGCCTTTTAACTTCAGAGGCGCCTCAAGCTGAAAAATTCGAGCGGGTACACTGGAACCTTTTCAGAGGGACGCATTTTCCCGGCCTGATGGACGCCACCACCCACGTGGGAGGTGCATACCCTCAGTTCCAGGCCCTTTATCCTCCCTGGTTGTCATTGCATCGAAATGTGTCCCCGTAAAAGAGGAAAGCATGGGAAAGGAAATTGCATGTTCATATTTGTTAACATAAAGCCGTCGTCAGATATTTCATGTTTTTCCTGTTACAAGAGGGCAACGTTTAACATACATACAGCATTGCTCAATGGTGATCGTGAAATCGGGTCCAGCACGTACGACATGAAACTAGACGCTCATAGGTGGCGAGAAGTAGCGAAACTTGCTAACTTTCGTGGAACATTTAGTCCCGAAAATATCGTTTTTAACAATGGTAAATCTGACAAATTGAAATACACTTAACAATGATTTGAAGCGTCTGAAAATGGCATTGAAAAAAGTGGCTGAAATCCAAGGATTTGTTTTTGGAGAGGGGGAGGGAAGGCGGGGCTAGGTCCCTCTATCCTGTTCAAACTTACCGCGTCCCGGGTTTGCCCCCCCCCCCCTCCCCATTTCGAATCCGCGGTTACACCCATGACTGTTCGTTACAAAAAGAGAAAACACCCGCGGCGCATGTGGCCCTCCACGGCACACATCACACGTCATTATGACGTCACGCGCGACTGGCCTGCCACCTTGCGTCGGCCGCCGCAGCGGGGGTCGGAGCGGTGCTGTGCGGCAGTGGCGGAGGATCGTCTGTCGGCGGTGGTGGGCGCGCGGGTCGGTCATCGGTGCGGTGCGAGTTTACGGCGGCGGTGCGTGGTCGGTGGTGTCGGGTCGGCTGGGGCCGAGCCGCACAGATGGTGATCATGGACGGCACCTACCGCGCTGCGATGCTCACCAATGGAGCCAACCACTACATCCAGCCGGACCCCTTCGTGCCCGCCTCCACCGCCGTGAGTAGCGCTAACGACCCGCACCACTACATCCAGCCGGACCCCTTCGTGCCCGCCACCACCGCCGTGAGTAGCGCTAACGACCCGCACCACTACATCCAGCCGGACCCCTTCGTGCCCCCCCCCCACCACCACCGCCGTGAGTAGCGCTAACGACCCCCACCACTACATCCAGCCGGACCCCTTCGTGCCCCCACCACCGCCGTGAGTAGCGCTAACGACCCCCACCACTACATCCAGCCGGACCCCTAGGTGAAGAAAGACTGTCCTACTGTGGTTAACTTTAATTTTGAATTGATGATTTGCATCACTTCTGTTAAATTCAAACATTTCCATGAGATATCCCTGTTCCTGACCATGAATAAATTTAAAGACCTCGATGGGACCTCCTCTCGGCCTTCTATATTTAGGTGAAAATCTAAGTGTTGCTTCCATTTATGCGTTTCTTTTGATAATAGGTATCACCTGAGGTGGCGGGCCTACAGGTGCATATACTGCCAATATTCTAAACGATGTTTTCCATGTTCGAATTTTGTCATTGCAACGACAAGTTGAACGCGATTTAGACATACCACTATTTATACATACCCCTATTCCCCACATTTTTGGCCATACGCCTACTTTTGGCGCTGTATGACCATCGCAGTCGATGCGCCCTTAAGCCCAAGTAAGAACCATGCACCTATTTGCTGCCCATCTCCCGCTTCGTGGTCGATCTCGGAGCGCATGTTGAAGCTGCCACGCCTCCGTAGCTGTTTTGCAGCTGCCTCTTCCTATACAGCTCCGCCCGACTAATGCGACAGTTCCGTACACTGGGCGGGACGTGCGACAGCTCCGTACAGTGGGCGGGACGTGCGACAGCTCCGTACAGCTGGCGGGACGTGCGACAGCTCCGTACACTGGGCGGGACGTGCGACAGCTCCGTACAGTTGGCGGGACGGGACGTGCGACAGCTCCGTACACTGGGCGGGACGTGCGACAGCTCCGTACACTGGGCGGGACGTGCGACAGCTCCGTACAGTGGGCGGGACGTGCGACAGCTCCGTACAGCTGGCGGGACGTGCGACAGCTCCGTACAGTGGGCGGGACGTGCGACAGCTCCGTACAGCTGGCGGGACGTGCGACAGCTCCGTACAGCTGGCGGGACGTGCGACAGCTCCGTACAGCTGGCGGGACGTGCGACAGCTCCGTACAGCTGGCGGGACGTGCGACAGCTCCGTAATGGCGGGACGTGCGACAGCTCTAGTGGGGGGACGTGCGACAGCTCCGTACAGTGGGCGGACGTGCGACAGCTCCGTACAGTGGGCGGGACGTGCGACAGCTCCGTGGGCGGGACGTGCGACAGCTCCGTACAGTGGGCGGGAGCGACAGCTCCGTACAGTGGGCGGACGTGCGACAGCTCCGTACAGTGGGCGGGACGTGCGACAGCTCCGTACAGTGGGCGGGACTGCGACGTACAGTGGCGGGCATCGTACAGTGGGCGGGACGTGCGACAGCTCCGTACAGTGGGCGGGACGTGCGACAGCTCCGTACAGCGGGCGGGACGTGCGACAGCTCCGTACAGTGGGCGGGACGTGCGACAGCTCCGTACAGTGGGCGGGACAGTGGGGGACGTGCGACAGCTCCGTACAGCTGGCGGGACGTGCGACAGCTCCGTACAGCTGGCGGGACGTGCGACAGCTCCGTACAGTGGGCGGGACGTGCGACAGCTCCGTACAGTGGGCGGGACGTGCGACAGCTCCGTACAGCTGGCGGGACGTGCGACAGCTCCGTACAGTGGGCGGGACGTGCGACAGCTCCGTACAGTGGGCGGGACGTGCGACAGCTCCGTACAGTGGGCGGGACGTGCGACAGCTCCGTACAGCTGGCGGGACGTGCGACAGCTCCGTACAGTGGGCGGGACGTGCGACAGCTCCGTACAGTGGGCGGGACGTGCGACACTCGCTGGCGGGACGTGCGACAGCTCCGTACAGCTGGCGGGACGTGCGACAGCTCCGTTACAGTGGGCGGGACGTGCGACAGCTCCGTACAGTGGGCGGACCGCGGGACGTGCGACAGCTCCGTACAGTGGGCGGGACGTGCGACAGCTCCGTACAGTGGGCGGGACGTGCGACAGCTCCGTACAGCTGGCGGGACGTGCGACAGCTCCGTACAGTGGGCGGGACGTGCGACAGCTCCGTACAGCTGGCGGGACGTGCGACAGCTCCGTACAGTGGGCGGGACGTGCGACAGCTCCGTACTGCTGGGCGGGACGTGCGACAGCTCCGTACAGTGGGCGGGACGTGCGACAGCTCCGTACAGTGGGCGGGACGTGCGACAGCTCCGTACAGTGGGCGGGACGTGCTGTAGGGCGGGACGTGCGACAGCTCCGTACAGTGGGCGGGACGTGCGACAGCTCCGTACAGTGGGCGGGACGTGCGACAGCTCCGTACAGTGGGCGGGACGTGCGACAGCTCCTCGTACAGTGGGCGGGACGTGCGACAGCTCCGTACAGCTGGCGGGACGTGCGACAGCTCCGACTGGGCGGGACGTGCGACAGCTCCGTACAGTTGGCGGGACGTGCGACAGCTCCGTACAGCTGGGCGGGACGTGCGACAGCTCCGTACAGTGGCGGCGCGAAGTCTGGGACGTGCGACAGCTCCGTACAGTGGGCGGACGTGCGACAGCTCCGTACAGTGGGCGGGACGTGCGACAGCTCCGTACAGCTGGGCGGGACGTGCGACAGCTCCGTACAGTGGCGGGACGTGCGACAGCTCCGTACAGTGGGCGGGACGTGCGACAGCTCCGTGGGCGGGAGGCGAACAGTGGGCGGGACGTGCGACAGCTCCGTACAGTGGGCGGGCGACAGCTCCGTACAGTGGGCGGGCGACAGCTCCGTACAGGGCGGGACGTGCGACAGCTCCGTACAGTGGGCGGGACGTGCGACAGCTCCGTACAGTGGGCGGGACGTGCGACAGCTCCGTACAGCTGGGGGGGACGTGCGACAGCTCCGTACAGTGGGCGGGACGTGCGACAGCTCCGTACAGTGGGCGGGGGACAGTCCGTACAGTGGCGGCGTGCGACAGCTCCGTACAGTGGGCGGGACGTGCGACAGCTCCGTACAGTGGGCGGGACGTGCGACAGCTCCGTACACTGGGCGGGACGTGCGACAGCTCCGTACAGTGGGCGGGACGTGCGACAGCTCCGTACAGTGGGCGGGACGTGCGACAGCTCCGTACAGTGGGCGGGACGTGCGACAGCTCCGTACAGCTGGCGGGACGTGCGACAGCTCCGTACAGTGGGCGGGACGTGCGACAGCTCCGTACAGTGGGCGGGACGTGCGACAGCTCCGTACAGTGGGCGGGACGTGCGACAGCTCCGTACAGTGGGCGGGACGTGCGACAGCTCCGTACAGTGGGCGGGACGTGCGACAGCTCCGTACAGTGGGCGGGACGTGCGACAGCTCCGTACAGTGGGCGGGACGTGCGACAGCTCCGTACAGTGGGCGGGACGTGCGACAGCTCCGTACAGTGGGCGGGACGTGCGACAGCTCCGTACTGTGGGCGGGACTCAGTGTTCAGTAAGTGGTAACCTCCACCATAATACTCGAATAATATACAACTGGCCCTCGTTCGCCGTGGCGGTAACGGCCGTCACAGCCGTCATTCGCCAGTTGAGCTATCGGCTTTGTCTGGTCGGGGGTGCCAGTGATTGAGGGGGCCACGGGGGGCCGGTGCCCCAGCGCACACAAAGTGACACGCCCGGATCCGCCGATGAGACCGATCACCCAAGCGGAGGACCGGTGTCCATCACACGAGTCTATTGACTCCCGGCTACCCCCGGCCGTGGTCGACGGATAGTTGAGCATGATGTCATGTCAGCCATGATGGCAGTGCATGAGTCTGGCGCGTTCTTGGAGCGCTTCCTTCTCCAGCGTCGCCGTGATTGTTGCTTGGAGCGCTTCGCACACGGTGGATATTCGTTGGCTCATGGACCACCAGCGATGGGTGATTGTTTTCTGGTTGCTGTTGTATATTTCATGGCGAAGTAGATTTTAACATTTACACCTTCAAATATAAAAAGGGAATTTACTTGTTCAGTCATGATTTCCAAGAACAATGTGTTCTCAGGCGAGATGAACTCACACCATGAAAATCCTAATTTGTTAAATTTATGGTTCACACCACTACAAACCTAGTTCTTTGCCATATAACGCATGGATTACAGACAGGCGCATAAGCCATTTAAATCATTTGGAAAGATCACAGACAATTGACCGTTCTTTTGATGGAAATAAATACATTTTCGTCCCCTGTATAACATGGTTAAATTTGGTTTCTTCCCTTCGAAAAGCGAAGCTGATTCAAAGATGAAAAAGGATGTTTCAATGCCATTTTTCAATTCTCCTCCCTTACTTTTTGACCGGGTGACTCTGAGGAGTTATTTTCACAGCCAGGGTGTTCACCAAAAATAGGTTGCGACGTGTGGTCAGGTGTAAATGCATACAATATCTATAGAAACAGGCCTTGGACGCCATTTTTGTCCGGTAATCGCCCAACATTTCTGGCCTCACGTAGACTCCAGGCACTTCCCTTTCACGCTGCGAGGAATCGTGGTGGTAACAGTGTCACGCCCAGTGACTGCGTTTGTCGGCTGACACGACCCCGGAGCTGGAACACAGCCCGCTGTGGTGTCGAGAGGAGCAGCCAGGTCGGTTACCTCCGTGGAACGCCAAATAGCAACCTGAGGTGTGGCCCATGTGTAGAAGAGGTTTGCAAATTATTGGCAGATCCCAATGCACGGAGGAAATGAGTGCTGACAACTTGATGGGTGAGAGTCCCATGTCAAGAGGCCAAGAAGTTGTCGGAACCAAGAAAAAGGTGTTGTGGGGCAGGCCCAGGTATAGGAAACTCCAGCCATGGTCTGTCTGTCTGGGATGTGGCCGCGTAACATGTGCTCACGTGAGGTGTCACCGCCTAAAGCGTACCCAAGTGAGATGTGGCCGCATAAGATGTGGTAACGTGAGATATGGCCGCCTAAGATGTGGTAACGTGAGATATGGCCGCATAAGATGTGGTAACGTGAGGTATGGCTGCCTAAGATGTGGTAACTTGAGGAATGGGTGCCTAAGATGTGGTAACGTGAGGTATGGCCGCATAAGATGTGGTAACGTGAGGTATGGCCGCATAAGATGTGGTAACGTGAGATATGGCCGCTTAAGATGTGGTAACGTGAGGAATGGGTGCCTAAGATGTGGTAACTTGAGGAATGGGTGCCTAAGATGTGGTATCACGAGATACGGCCGCCCAGGATGTGGCAGCGTGAGTTATGACCGTGTGAGGTATGCTGGCAGCGGCTCTAACACGCCGGCTGGCTGGTTAACTGTTGAGTCGTCTTCACTGACTGCCTGTCTGGGCGGCATGGGCGGCATGGGCGGCATGGGCGGCATGGGCGGCATGGGCGGCTCGCTGTACGTGCTGGTCAGTTACGGGTGTGGACTCGAGTGGTACGCGGTGCCGGCCAAGTCCTGCTGAGTGTCCCAGCCGGCTCGGCGCGCATGTGTGCACGCCCCGCCCCGCCCCTGATGTATTTATTTGATCGAGTGCACTAGGCGGCGACACGTGAGCGGATCAATGTCAGCCGGGACCACCACTGGGCACACCGCCCGACGGGGCCCGCAGCGGCACCGTAAGGGCCGATCCAAACACACACCAGGCCGACTGCCGCCGAGTACCAACACTACCGGGCTTCCCGCGCGGCCTCGCCGCCCCCGCCTGCTGCCTGTGTATTTGTTTGCCTGCCACAGTGCTGGACTGTTAATGAGCGCTGGGGCACCCCCTCCCCCCGCCCCCGCTGTCCGCAGCGCAGCGTACGCCGACCGCGGCGGCCGACAATACACGGCCGCGCCGCCGTCATATTTTCTGCATTATCGGTTTAATGTGACGGCGGAATGGATCCGACAGCGGGCCGTTTTCCGCTGACGACCCGCATAACTCTGACGGGCCGCCATTGTTGTGAGCCGGAATAAATGACCGGCAAATTGGTGCGCGGCACGATCGCCTCGGCTTTCCCATTACGCGGGCCATTACAGGTGGTAATGGCGGCTGGATGGTTGCGTAACGCGCCCGCTATGCCGACGTCGGCAGCCGGGCCGGGCCGTGTGTTTTGTGCCCCCCACCGGCGGCCGGCCGGGCCGGGGCGGGGGTTGTTTTAGCGCGGAGCCGGGCCGGGCCGTGTGTGTTGTACGCCGACGACGGCCCGACAGCGCGCTCTATGGCCGTCGAGAAACCCAAACTCGGACCGTCTCGACTCCTGCGTTGGAGTGGAGATCCAGCGTGATCTGCATTGCTTTTGTGTTGACTTTTTTTTTTCTTCAGAAAGGAGCTGGGCGTTGTCAAAGGTAGCTGCATATCATCGAGCCAGTCCGTTCGCGGTGTATGTTTAGCTTATTTGTATCCATCGCTGACGGGCGCAGTTCCTCACTGTTAACGGCGGAGGGGCGGAGGAGGGTGCTGACGTGGTGGCCAGGGCCTATGGCGAGGAGAACATCGCCGGACCATTTGTTGACATTCTGCGCAGGCCGCTGTGTGACGTCACGGCTCTGCCGCCGCACGCTCGGCCGTCACACCTGTCACGCCAGTCATGCCAATCATGCCTATCACACCAGTCATGCCTGTCACATCAGTCATGCCCGTCACACCAGTCATGCCCGTCACGTCCGTCATGCCTGTCACGTCTGTCATGCCTGTCACATCTGTCATGTCTGTCAGGTCAGTCATGCCTGTGAGGCCAGTCAGGCCTGTCACGTTTGTCTTGCCTGTCATGCCTGTCCGGTGTTGGAAAAATAGGCCGTTCCTGGAGTTTTGACATCCAGAACAGCGTCCTCTTCAGAAAATTATAATTTTGTCATTCGGAGGTTGGATAGCGCAATTTGGCAATTACCTGCTCTGTGGCCAAATGATCCAGTTTTCACTGGATGATACAAGCAGAGGCTCTGATGTCCCAGGTCTGATGAATACCATCTCCTGACCGTTGACAATTTTCCGTTCCACATTCCAGATTATCGAGTACAAATCAATCAAGAGCGCTGTGCCTGTCACGCGGCACGATCACGGCAACTGACTGCATGCCACCGCTGATGTCGCCTGCGCATGCCCGACGCATTCATTGCTGGAGATTCCGAGAGGGTTGGGGGTCGGGGACCCAGGCTTGGTACCATGCTAATGTCGGGCTGTCATTTTCCCCATTAAATCTGAAAGCATATCTGGAAAATATGGATTCCGTGTCCACCAATTTGTGGACAATCATTTTATGATCATGGTGGATGTCGCCTTCCTTTTTAATTCCAAATAATTTTGTTTTCAAATCTCCCACAAAATTGACTTCCCAGCGCCAAAAACATGCGTGTCGTTATCCAATAGACTCCCATTGTGACAATCATTTTTGTGGGGATTATATTTTTGGGGTGGTTTCGTGCCCTACTCGTTGAGCGCTTTCCGATGATACCACGTTCGTCTTCGTTCAACGTTTAGTTTGAAGATTAGAGTGGGTATAAAATGAGCCCCCCCCCCCCCCCGAGACCGTGAGAATGTTATCGGAAGACTGGTACAAATTAAGGTTAAGGTTAAGATGACCGGCTATATGATACAACGATTTTGGCCTCTTCAGGGGCAAGTTAGCTGATGCTAGATGATGGCGAATGGCCATATTCATGTTTTTGTATTAATAAAAGCGCCTAAATCAGATAAAGTTGTTTGGTGCTTTATTTCAGTTCAACGCACAAATTTACTTCCGAACCTATGGAACAAGTGATGTCACACCGTATAAGACCACATACAGAGCCATACAATCCAAATTGAAGTTCGGGGACCAAATAAGCACCAGCTAGTTGTGAATTGCTGGCATAAATGTCAAAATGTGCACAAATGCATGATTCATGAACAGTTTATCTACGAACTGCTCATGCCCGTAGGACGAACCGACAATGAACAATAGTTGAGGGAAGGGCTCGCCTCATCTGACCTTGCGGGTCACGACACGAACATGTCGAACTTGCATACGTCAGGTTTGTCCTGGCGCACCAGATATCATCTCTGACATCTCGGGGGCCACGTGCCCCCCCCCCCCCTGCACATACACACTCGAGCGTGCCACGATTGGCCATCCAGTTCAGCCGCTGCTAAAAAAATTCATAGCTTCAATAGCTGCTTCTGTTGTCTTAGGGGCGTCCCTGCTAACGAAGGACGGTCATAGCGTCTAGGTATACAGAGGACTTGGAATGGGAGAAGCCCTGGATTGCGTATAAAATATTCGAGAAAGCCGGGGCATCCCGGTTCCCGTGTGTTGGACCCCCACTGGATCTCCCGACGCGCTTTTAGCGTGAACTATCGTTAAACCTTCACCGATGCTCCTTCTATGCTGTAAAATTATGTTTTTATCTTTTTCGTTACTTATGTACCTGCTCGTTACTTTCGTTGCTTATGTACCTACTCGTTACTTTCGTTACTTATGTGTGCAATGTAACCCAATGGGGTTGACGCACCCTAAAACCCCAATGATCATCATCTTTTTCGTTATAACAGGTATTCCTGATCAGATGTGTCTTTTGCCTCCCGGACTCCACGGCCTCATTCCTTTACAAAGCTATGAAATGAAGCACACCGTCGTTAGTCGTGTAATAACTGATACGTGACAAGGCATGCTGAATTATGAACCGGGGCGGATCCAGGAATTGTCATGGGGACACTTTGTCTCTGGAGGGACGCCTCTGCTTGAAAGATGTGTGGGGCTGCTCTATAGCACGCTGCGTGAGTTATGGTATGCGCACTGTCATACGTGCGTAGCTTGACAAACAAAGCATTTACAGAATACATATGAGGGACGACATATATGTGTCAGACACATATATGTCGTCTTTTTCTCTTTCTTGGTTTAATCTTACGAATTCATCTGTAGTTCAGTGTTTTCCCATCATCCGCTGTTCAGCGGTCTGATGGTGGACCAGGTTATATATTCAGGTGGCCTGGTAGTTCACATCCACATGTTAAGGTCGGGCCTGGTAGTTCAGGTCCAAAGATTAGTGCTAGGTCTGGTAGGTCAGGTCCGTAAGTTGAGGGCCGTAGCTGACCTAACAACGACATCACGAGTCAAGCTCGCCTTCCAGCCATCGCCACGACACGTGACCTGCAGTGACGTCACACACCCGGCCGGCGGCACCATGCTGGCGCGATACGTGTCTGTATATGATGACGTCACACCCGGCCGACGGCACCATGCTGGCGCGATACGTGTCTGTATATGATGACGTCACACCCGGCCGACGGCACCATGCTGGCGCGATACGTGTCTGTATGTGGTGACGTCACACCCGGCCGACGGCACCATGCTGGCGCGATACGTGTCTGTATGTGGTGACGTCACACCCGGCCGGCGGCACCATGCTGGCGCGATAAGTGTCTGTATGTGGTGACGTCACACCCCTGGCCGACGGCACCATGCTGGCGCGATACGTGTCTGTATGTGGTGACGTCACACCCGGCCGGCGGCACCATGCTGGCGCGATACGTGTCTGTATGTGGTGACGTCACACCCGGCCGACGGCACCATGCTGGCGCGATACGTGTCTGTATGTGGGACGGCACATGCTGGCGCGATACGTGTCTGTATGTGGTGACGTCACACCCGCCGACGGCACCATGCTGGCGCGATACGTGTCTGTATGTGGTGACGTCACACCCTACCGACGGCACCATGCTGGCGCGATACGTGTCTGTATGTGGTGACGTCACACCCGGCTGGCGGCACCATGCTGGCGCGATACGTGTCTGTATGTGGTGACGTCACACCCGGCCGGCGGCACCATGCTGGCGCGATACGTGTCTGTATGTGGTGACGTCACACCCGGCCGACGGCACCATGCTGGCGCGATACGTGTCTGTATGTGGTGACGTCACACCCTACCGACGGCACCATGCTGGCGCGATACGTGTCTGTATGTGGTGACGTCACACCCCCGGCCGGCGGCACCATGCTGGCGCGCCATTGTTGCTTAATTAATAAATCGTGTCGCCGGTTGAGAAAGTGGACGGCCCGTATATCATGGTCCGGGTAATGTATGGCCGTGTGATCCCCTCGCTCCCTGCCCCCATTACCGACTATGTGGTGTCGCTGGATGTCATCGTAAATCAGCTGCGGGTCGGGCGGAGGGAGGTGCACGGTGGCGGCCTTTCTACTGCGGGCTGCTGAAGTGGGGGGGGGGGTGCAGCTGACCTCAGCTGGCACTGCCCGATCTCGGCGAGCGAAATGAAGGTGGTCGCGGTAGAACGTCGGACTCCGGATCGCAAGATTGTGGGTTTGAATCTCACAACCGACGGCATTTACCGATTCCACCCGCGACCAATCGGCGTGACAGGTTGGCGGCGCTATATAACCTAGCGGTTGAATGCGCTGTAAAAGAGCCAAATGCGAGCAAAATGAAGAAGAGTCCCTCTCAAACGGCTGCAGTTGGATCTATGATATCCAATTCCTCATTGCATATTGATCTGGGAACGCCACTGTGATTATATCATACCGTTCTTGAGCCTTAGGCGTTCCAACGCCAGTCGTACGGGACAAACTTGCTACAATCAAAATTAGTGTTTTTATGCTGTGAACGCCGTGCACTGTACAAATCAAGCTTTCATGTGCACATTCAATGGAATTGCAAACTTTGACCCCTCATCCCCCGCCACCACCACCACCTCCGCCTCCTCCACAGAAGGGAGAAACACGACGTTGCTCCCAAGAGCTTAGCACACAAGTTATATGCTCTCATCGGACGGGCAGGGTGTGCTTCGTTGGCCATTTACTGCCATCAGGCCTTGTCACACATTAGACATGTGATGTATAGTATGGGCGTGGCGTCACACAATGGAGGGACATAGCGTCACACCGGACGCTATACGGGACGGCATATGGTACACATGTGACGTTATACGGTACACACGAGACGACATACGGTACCCACGGGACGTTATACGGTACACATGGGACGGCATACGGTACACATGGGACGTTATACGGTACACATGGGACGGCATACGGTACACATGGGACGGTATACGGTACACATGGGACGGCATACGGTACACATGGGACGTTATACGGTACACATGGGACGGCATACGGTGCACAGAACGACATGACGATACACATGGGACGTATACGGTACACATGGGACGGCATACGGTACACATGGGACGTTTACGGTAACATGGGACGTTATACGGACACAGGACGAAAAAAGAGGGACGGCATACGGTACACATGGAGATACGGTACACATGGGACGTTATACGGTACACATGGGACGTTATACGGTACACATGGGACGGCATACGGTACACATGGGATGGTATACGGTACACATGGGATGGTATACGGTACACATGGGACGGCATACGGTACACATGGGACGTTATACGGTACACATGGGACGTTATACGGTACACATGGGACGGATCGCACATGGACGCATACGTCACAACCGACAACGGCATACGTAACACGACGGATACGGTACACATGGGACGTTATACGGTACACATGGGACGTTATACGGTACACATGGGACGGCATACGGTGCACATGGACGGCATACGGTAACATGACGCAGACGGACACATGGGACGGCATACGGTACACACGTACGGATACGGTACATGGGATGGTATACGGTACACATGGGACGGCATACGGTACACATGGGACGTTATACGGTACACATGGGACGTTATACGGTACACATGGGACGGCATACGGTACACATGGGACGTTATACGGTACACATGGGACGTTATACGGTACACACGGGACGGCATACGGTACACATGGGACGCCAGACGGAACGTTAAACTGGACGTTGCACAGTGCAAACGGCGCGGCACACGAGACGTTACACAGTGCATTGCACGGGATGTCACACTGGCCTTCTTTAAGCGCCCTAAAACTCAAATAACTAACTCGGCCGGGCGACGCCGCGAGCCGCATCCCGACATCGTCCCCGTTCCCGACCTCGCTCTGCGGCGTGTCCGGCCGGACCGACGCTGTCCGACAGTCGTGTCCGATGTCCGACAGCCGTGTCCGATGTCCGACAGTCGTGTCCGATGTCCGACAGTCGTGTCCGATGTCCGACAGTCGTGTCCGATGTCCGCCAGCCATGTCCGATGTCAGACAGTCGTGTCCGATGTCCGACAGTCGTGTCCGATGTCCGACAGTCGTGTCCGATGTCCGACAGTCGTGTCCGATGTCCGACAGCCGTGTCCGATGTCCGCCAGCCATGTCCGATGTCCGACAGCCGTGTCCGATGTCCGACAGCCGTGTCCGATGTCCGACAGCCGTGTCCGATGTCCGACAGCCGTGCCCGATGTCCGACAGTCGTGTCCGATGTTCGACTGTCGTGTCCGATGTCCGACAGTCGTGTCCGATGTCCGCCGACATTCCGGCCGGCACAATGCTGCAGAACATTTGAATGCACGTGTGTCGGTCGTGTTCCGTTTTCGCAACGTCGCGTCGCCGCAGCGGCTCATAGCCGGAGCTGCCCACTTATAGCGCGAGCGACGGCCCGATGCGGAGCCAATCAGCGGCTGCGACAGTCCGTGACGTCACGACAAGTGGCGTCCGGTGATCCAGTGTTGTCGCCTTGCCCCTGGGGCGCTTCGGGGAACCGTTCCGGTCACTAGTGGGGCTCCGCAAGGTCATCCGAAAACTCCAGGCGGTGCTTTGGCATGGCCTTGTGCTTTTCAGGTGGACTTTTCCGCATATTACCATGGGCACTAATGTTGAATTTAGCAAAGCTTTCCCGCGCTCAAGCACCACCTCTTAACGCTAAATCCCATCCAGTTTATGGTATGTTCGATAGTCATTTACTCCGTGCTCAGGATATCTGGTGGCCTGGTTTGTGCGTCAGTGCCAACGCCACATAAATTGTGGGATTTTTTGTGGCAATGCCATACGTTCGTCAAATGTGGCCAAGTCCTTCTGCTGCGCCCGTCGTCTGCCACGCATGACTGCACCTTTGTCGGGCACGTGGCAATCGCCATTGCCTACCATACCTCCTTATTCGTCATGCACCGTACTTTGTCGGGTAATCGCGGTGCCATTTTCTGCATGCTCGTGCCACTAAACCCAGTACCACTGACACCCGGTACCATTGAATCCTCCTGGCGCTGGCCCCGAAGCACCGTGTTGAACCCGTCCACCCGGTATCCGGTCAGCCTGAACGGCGTCCTGAGCCTGCTGTCGTGTTGCGGCTTGCTGCGGCATTTTCGAGAGAGTCGAGAGACGCGTCTCGGAGACGTCCCCGCCCGGCTGATGCTGAGCTAACCCGCACACCACCACACGCGCGCGGACCTCAACAGTATATCAATGGCCGCCCCTGGCTGTCACTACTGGCTGAAATACAACCGTGTCTGCTCTACATTTAATATATAAAAAGGTATCAACGCAAATCACCCCATGAAAATATGACGCGCCTTGATGTCATGGTCGAGCCTCGCCCTCTCACGTCTTCTCTGACGTCGCCGATGTGCACGTCACGTGACACTGTTGTGACGTCAGCGTATGACGTGCGGACATGTGACGTGTGACGCTCCGGCAGATGGACGCCAAGACGTCGCCGCTGGCCATGCTGCAGCGCACGTGCTCCCAGATCGGCGCCGACACGGTGGCCGTCTCCAAACCGCTCATCGCGGCCGACAAAAAGCGAGACCGCAACACTCCGTCGTCGCCGGCGGCTTCTGCCGCCGCTTCAGTCGCTGCCGCCGCCGCCGCCCCGGCCGAGAAGCCCACCTTCAAGCCGTACGACCTCGACCGCAAGGAGCCCAGGCCGGTGACGTCGTCGCCGGCGACGTCACCCTCGTCGGCGGCGAAGGCTATGGCGGAGGTGATGTCGCCGCGCGACCGGAAGTCGCCGGGCCGCTCGTCGGAGGGTCGCAAGTCGAGCCGGAGCGGCGACGCGGCCGGCTCCGGCTCAGGCTCGGGCTCGGGCTCCGGCTCCGGCTCCGGCTCCAGCCCGATCACGCGCTCCGGCGCCGAGGTGCTGGCCGGCTGCGGCGCCAAGGAGCTGGCCGGCCTGGGCCTGCGCTCTCCGGGCGCGCTGCCGCTGCCGCTGCCGCCCTACATGCCCGGCGGCGAGGTGGGCTCGGCCGCGCTGCGCTCCACGCTGCCCGGCCTGCCGGGCTTCTACTCGCAGCTGCCGCTGTCGGCCGCCTCCTACCTGGGCCTGCAGCCGCCGCACCGGCCTGGCGACAAGTGCGCCTCGCCCTACTGCCCGTGCGCGCTGACGCCGCCGGCAGCCGCCGCCGGGCACGGCTACGGCGCCGCCTGCCCGGCCGGCTGCGTCCAGTGCGAGCACGCCAAGGCGCTGAGCGGCGCGCTGCAGGCGCCCTACCTGGCGCTGGCCAGCCCGTTCTACCCGCCGCCGCCGGTCAGCGTGGGGCTCGGGATGTCGGCCGCGTCGGCGGCGGCCGCCGGCGGCCAGCCGATCGTCTGCTCGTGGATGGCCGACGGCCGCTACTGCGGCAAGCGGTTCGCCACCACCGACGAGCTGATGCAGCACCTGCGCACGCACACCAGCCTGTCGGCCAGCGACGCGCCGCTCTCGCTCATGCACCCGGCGTACCAGGCGTCCGTGCTGGCGGCGCGGCCGCCGCTCTGCCTGCCGGCCACCTCGCTGGCGCCAATGTCGTCGCCGCGCTACCACCCCTACTCCAAACCTGGCTCAGCGCTGTCGCTGTCGCCGGCGGCGCACCAGAGCCTGGCCGCCTACTACTCGCCGTACGCACTGTACGCCCGGCCGCCGACACTGCCCTGAGGGTAGACGAGGTCACGCGGCCGCCGCGGAGTGACCTGGACTGTCGACTGGTGCCACGTGTGTCCTGCTGTGACTGAGAGGAGCGTGTCGAGTCGCCAGCGACGGCAGACCGCGCTGTGTGATCTGATCGGAGCGGTGGTGCCCAACTCGCGTGACCTGACGGCTCTGCTGCCTGTCATCAGTCAACCAGACCGTCGTCTGTGACATTGCCTCGATCATCCCCACCGTCTGTGACACGACCTTAGTCATCCCGGCCATCTGCAGCCTGACCTCGACCGCACCGACCATCCGCAACCCAATGAAGGAGGTTCATCAACCTTTCGCCGTCTGTGCCGCTGCTCAAGTGAATCATCTGAACATGACTGCATCATTGGTCCAGATGATGCTCAAGTCATTGGTCAAGACGATGCTGACAATGTCACCGGTCCAGGCGATTATTATCAGCTTTCTTCAGAGGGCACAAGAGCGTGAAGAGCTGTGTCTGCGTTAGCTCTGGACGGCTGCAGTCACCATGGAGACGGCTAAAGCCACCATGAAGACAACGTTTGTCACCATGGAGACGGAGTTTGTTACCATGAAGACAGCGTTTGTCACCATGAAGACGGCTGCAGTCACCAAGGTGATTGCGTTTGTCACCATGGTGACAGCGCATGCCACCATGGAGGTAGCATTTGTAACCATGGTGACAGCGTTTGTACCATGGAGACGGCGGCGTCTGTCACAATCTACCATGAAGGTTGAAGGTCCTGCCGGGTCGTGCTCCACTGCGCCGTCCACGGTATCCAAGTATATGCATCGCGTGGCCTCAGAGTGTGCCGGAATTTGTGGTCCGGAAAAACGTCCCTAAATCTGTGAAGTGCGGTGCGAGGAATGCCTGGCCGGAGCGGCGCTCGGTGTGCGTTTTGTTCCAGTTCACATCCATGTTGCATTCATTTGTGGAGAGTGTGGTATTGCAGGTATTGTGGTTGCACAACCAGCTTCTGTGACGGTTACTCCCACAATGGAAATTAGCTTGAATACTTGGCAGCACAGTCACGATATGGGTGAGAGGTTATTGCACCACCGAATCTGTTGGCGATATTTCACGTATGTTTGCATTAGCCTTTGTCTTGTATTACCGACTGTAGGCCTCACCCCTGCAGGCATTGGGAGCACAGGCAGTGAAGGTCATTGTGAAAAGGCTCCTCTCCGTGGTGAGTTCAGTGCAGAACAGGTACGAGAGCCATCATGAAATTGGTCCGCCCGATTAAGATATAAACCCAGAATGGGAATGAGGGTCGTCACAAGATGAACCCGTTCCACGTAGTACAATCTAAGGTTCAATGCCGGCAGTTTCCCATGAAGCAAACTTTAGTCGGGTTGTGGGGCTGCCCAACCGTGACTGGCAGAATCGACCTGGGATTGCAGTTTAACATCTCAATATCGTGGATCGCGAGACGGTTTTGTGTGCCGTGGATATGTGAGCTGGCTTTGTCCGCCCTGGATCCCCGAGGCGATACTGTCTGCCTTGGACCCAGGCGGCGCGCGTTGTCCTCCGCCGGCGGGGCGGCCAGAGACAGTTCCCCAGCAAGTCTGTGATTATAGATAGACCAGGCGTCGATGGTGCAGGCAGGTCGGCCTGTTTTTATTGTGATACGGATGTGTGTATGATAGTGCTAGGTGTCGTCATAACGGCTACTGGTTGTGTTGCCATGGTTACCACTATTTAAAAGACGCAAGCTTGTCCAGCCTTGATCATTGCGTGGGCTAGCCTCTTCCGCGTCTACAACCACCCTGTCCCTGCGCTCTGCTTTTATTTTTGACCCACCCGGGCCGGTGACGTGTGCCGACCTCATTGTTACGTGCCGGTTCTAAGTTTATCGTCGCGTGTTGTTTTCTTGCCGGTGAGTATCACGCCTGGCGGCTCTGCTATCCCCTGAGAGTCTGTCATTGGCCAGCACCATGTCTGTCCAGAACGACCCTGTAAATATTGTCCTAACTTATTGACGCCCAAATAAATCAGTTGACAAATATGGAGCTGTTTAATTTCCAGAGCCGAACGGCCGTGTTTTGTTTTGCTATCCTCAGCTGTCTCACTACTACTGTGTGGGAGTATTGTGTGGCAGTGACAGTGGCATGGTCTTCCACTTTCACTCTCTTCTTCTAGTCACTATTTGCAATGAGGTGATCAGGCTGATTTTATAATATTCTAAGTGGGAAAATGAGGGGGTGGCAGCCCATCTTCTCTCTATTTAGGCTCTCATGTATCGGACCGGTGATCAGCAGCCGCATCTTCAGGTGGAGACGACTGAATTTAAATTCCAGACATGTACCACGCTGTGGTAAGTTTCGAGAGATTATCCTACCGATTTTCCCGACAGCGCTTCCACATCTGGCGCAAAATGACGCTGCAGCACTCTTTATATCCAGATACCGATACAGATCAGTAATGGGCCCAGAGGTGGGAACTGAGCATGCCCCATCGATAAAAATGCTACGCCCCTCCAGGACACTCGGCTTCACCCTTCCACCCCATCCCTGTTCAACACGAGGTTTTCTTTCAGCTGATGGCGTCCCCCGGAATAGAAAAGGCTCGCCTTTTTATGAGACAAAATATAATGCAAACCATGGAGAAATGGCGC
>JAOTOL010000941.1:145000-178203 GCA_034440575.1 Imbricaverruca yamaguchii
GGACCAAGGGTTACTAAAGACCCAGGCCAATGGTAACTAGAGGCCCGGGAAAATGGTGACTAGACCCGGGCCAGTAGTGACAAGAGACCCAGGCCAGTGGTGACTAGAGAGCCAGGCCAGTGGTGACAAGAGAGCCAGGCCAGTGGTGACTAGAGAGTCAGGCCAGTGGTGGCTAGAGAGCCAGGCCAGTGGTGACTAGAGAGCCAGTCCAGTGGTGGCTATGGACCCAGGCCAGTGGTGACTAGAGAGCCAGGCCAGTAGTGACAAGAGACCCAGGCCAGTGGTGACTAGAGACCCGGACCAGTGGTGACTAGAGAGCCAGGCCAGTGGTGGCTATAGACCCAGGCCAGTGGTGACTAGAGAGCCAGGCCAGTGGTGACAAGAGAGCCAGCGCCAGTGGTGACTAGAGAGCCAGGCCAGTGGTGACTATAGACCCAGGCCAGTGGTGACTAGAGACCCAGGCCAGTGGTGACTAGAGAGCCAGCGCCAGTGGTGACTAGAGAGCCAGGCCAGTGGTGACTAGAGAGCCAGGCCAGTAGTGACAAGAGAGCCAGGCCAGTGGTGGCTATAGACTCAGGCCAGTGGTGACTAGAGAGCCAGGCCAGTGGTGACTATAGAGCCAGGCCAGTAGTGACTAGAGAGCCAGGCCAGTGGTGACTAGAGAGCCAGGCCAGTGGTGACTATAGAGCCAGGCCAGTAGTGACTAGAGAGCCAGGCCAGTGGTGGCTATAGACTCAGGCCAGTGGTGACTAGAGAGCCAGGCCAGTGGTGACTAGAGACCCAGGCCAGTGGTGACTAGAGAGCCAGGCCAGTGGTGACTAGAGAGCCAGGCCAGTGGTGACTATAGACCCAGG
The DNA here is from genome assembly GCA_034440575.1 of Imbricaverruca yamaguchii. Taxonomy (NCBI): domain Eukaryota; kingdom Metazoa; phylum Arthropoda; class Thecostraca; family Neoverrucidae; genus Imbricaverruca; species Imbricaverruca yamaguchii. The sequence goes on from JAOTOL010000941.1 coordinate 145,855, forward strand.
CCAGTGGTGACTAGAGACCCAGGGCCAGTGTAGTAGACCCAGGCCAGTGGTGACTGGAGAGCCAGGCCAGTGGTGACTATAGAGCCAGGCCAGTGGTGACTAGAGAGCCAGGCCAGTGGTGACTAGAGAGCCAGGCCAGTGGTGACTAGAGAGCCAGGCCAGTGGTGACTAGAGAGCCAGGCCAGTAGTGACAAGAGAGCCAGGCCAGTGGTGACTAGAGAGCCAGGCCAGTAGTGACAAGAGAGCCAGGCCAGTGGTGACTAGAGAGCCAGGCCAGTGGTGACTAGAGAGCCAGGCCAGTGGTGACTAGAGAGCCAGGCCAGTGGTGACTAGAGAGCCAGGCCAGTGGTGACTATAGACCCAGGTCAGTGGTGACTAGAGAGCCAGGCCAGTGGTGACTAGAGACCCGGGCCAGTGGTGACTAGAGAGCCAGCGCCAGTGGTGACTAGAGAGCCAGGCCAGTAGTGACTAGAGAGCCAGTCCAGTGGTGGCTATAGACCCGGGCCAGTGGTGACTAGAGAGGCAGTGGTGATAGAGCCAGGCCAGTGGTGACTAGAGAGCCAGGCCAGTGGTGACTATAGACCCAGGTCAGTGGTGACTAGAGAGCCAGGCCAGTGGTGACTAGAGAGCCAGGACAGTGGTGACTATAGAGCCAGCGCCAGTGGTGGCTATGGACCCAGGCCAGTGGTGACTAGAGAGCCAGTCCAGTGGTGGCTATAGACCCAGGCCAGTGGTGACTATTGACCCAGGCCAGTGGTGACTAGAGAGCCAGGCCAGTGGTGACTAGAGAGCCAGGCCAGTGGTGGCTAGAGAGCCAGGCCAGTAGTGACAAGAGAGCCAGGCCAGTGGTGGCTATAGACCCAGGCCAGTGGTGACTAGAGAGCCAGCGCCAGTGGTGACTAGAGAGCCAGCGCCAGTGGTGACTATGGACCCAGGCCAGTGGTGACTATAGACCCAGGCCAGTGGTGACTAGAGACCCAGGCCAGTGGTGACTAGAGAGCCAGCGCCAGTGGTGGCTATAGGCCCAGGCCAGTAGTGACTAGAGAGCCGGCGCCGTTGCCGCTGTTTGGCGAATGGCCGGTCGTTGACGGCTGTGTAGAGCTGTCTCTGTACATCTTGCCGCCAGGCTGCCGGGAACGGTTCTGGTGTTTTGAGGCTTACTACAGAGGCAGGGTTGGCCTGTTTCACCTCGGTTAACCTCGCCAGAAAATTGTTCTTCAGTTTTCGATGTCCTGACGTCATCCCGTCTCATCTGGGACTTCAAGATCACGGCTAAGTGAGGTCGTTTACCTCGATTGCAACCAGATAACTGTTCTGGTTGCAAATCATGATTTCCTTACTAATCCGGATTTCCGAAGTCATGGAAACGCCTTCATCAGCTAACTGGATTGGATTTCTGAATCCGGCTTAGAAAGAAGATTTCCCGAGGAAATGCGGATTTCCTAGGAGTTGGAAGCATATGGTAGCATTCACTTCGAGTCGCTTTCTTGCTTCCCCTGTCGTCAGCGCCGGAGTCGTGTTTGGAAGATTTTTGCTGAAGGGTGACCAGGTTTCTAATATAATACAGAATATTATACATAATATACTATAATAAAGTATAATATAATAAATTCCCGAATAACAGCAAGCTCTCTTCGAGTCTCTAATCCAACGACGTAGCCAACATTGCGTGAGACGAAATGTACGACCCTCAATATACCAGGAGGTGCTGAGTTTACATCAAAAGTAGCGTTAGGGATTATGCTATGTTACTCAACGTTTCGGCCAGGGGCCATCGTCAGGAGTGATATAAAAAATTGCAGGCTTAACAATTGAAGACAAAAAACGCTGAAAAAAACGCGCAAAAATACACGTGAATCACAGAAAAGCATCCTCATTGATCCACCCTCACAAGAGGAGTAGGATAAGTGGGCAACGTCGGCATCGAGCATGTAGCAATCCCAACTATGTCTACATGAGACTTCCTTTTGTCGATGACCAACTACGTCGACAGGTAAATGCAGCTATCCGTTCGTCTCATTTAAATCATGTTAGGGTAGCCTGGACTAGCGGACCTACGCTGAAATCTTACCTGGTCCGCTCAGCCCTGGAATTGTCGCCATGCCATGCTGGTAGACGAACGTGCCACACCTGTAGCAACGGGCTCAAAGGTAGATGTACGGGGAAAAACGTAGTTTACAAAATAACGTGCAACCGCTGTCTTGGAATATTTTATGTCGGAGAAACCAAGCGTAGCATCAGGGATAGGTACAATGAGCACTTGGGAGATGCCAGACTTCGGAGAGAATACACACATTTAGGCGAACACATGATCGACAAACATTCTAACATGGAACACAGCGACACTAACACAAACTTCAAAGTAGAAATTTTAGGAACAGCCAGGGACAACGCTGATCTGAAGGTCCTCGAATCTCTACACATACGTAATCTACGGCCGCAACTAAACACGCAAACGACGTCTAGGTATATCACATACAATTGCATAAACATAAATTATACTTTATGTATTACGCGTTACTTTCGACATATGTCTATATATGTGCATGCATGTATGTGCCGATATGTATATGGACCATCGGCTCGGGCTTCCTCAGAGGATTCTATCTTGGCCTAGTTGATTTCTGGTTTGGAGTTTCTTGAAGTGTCTGCATCAATGAGGATACTTTTCTGTGATTCACGTGTATTTTTGCACGTTTTCCCCCGCGTTTTTTCAATTGTTAACCCTGCCATTTTTTATATCACTCCTGACGATGGCCCCTGGCCGAAACGTTAAGTAATATAGCATAATCCCTAACGCTACTTTTGATGTAAACTCAGCACCTCCTGGTATATTGAGGGTCATACATTTCGTCTCACGCAATGTCTAAAACCCAGGAGCACTTAAGAGCCATTCTTCGTTGTATAAACAATGGTATGACGCAGCCCACGCCGATATGGCATACGTTTTGGGTATTGAAGGGAAACGTCGCACGTGCGCCGCAACTGTCAGCAAATTCGGGATTCCCCACCAAATTCGGATTCCGAAATCCTACATGTGATCCTGATTTCCTCGCGAATGGTACTAGAAACGCTTCTTGCAACCCGGATTTTTCCAATCCCAATTCAAACCTGACATGGTAACAAGACTATACTTCCGGTTTGAATTGAAATTCGGGAAAAATTTTGCCCTTCTTTAGTCCAAAGTGGGTATTTTAATGCTCCTACAAGTTTCTGCTGTACTCCATGCCTGATGTCATCTGAGTATTTGGCCTGATTTGGGTTGCTAACCATGGGGGCCAATGAGACGGGGATATATTTGTTCGGACCTTCGCCGAGCATCGCCGTTTCGCTGCGTACGCATTTGGGCCGATCTCGAGATGTCCACTGCACTCCGTCGCTGCACTCCGTCAGCGACGGAGTGCCGTGCAGTGTGATGCAGCGACTGTCCGTCACTCCGTCTGCGCGACCCGCGCGACCCAGCACGACAGACGGCGCAGAGGCGTCGCCGAGCATAGCCGCACGCGAGCAGAGACCACTGGGTGTGACGCTGCTCGCCGTGCTGCTACAGTGGCAACCGGACTGCGGGCTGTGACGTCCGGCGGTAGGAGCGCGCCACAGCCTCGATGGGGTGCCTGTGGACGTTGGCCGAGACGTTGGCGTATGGACGTTGGTCGGGACGTTGACGTGTGCACGATGGTCGGGACGTTGGTGTGTGGACGTTTGCCTGGACGTTGGCGTGTGGACGTTTGCCTGGACGTTGGCGTGTGGGCGTTGACGTGGACGTTGGCGTGTGGGCGTTGGCCCGCTCGCAGCGACAGCCTGGACAGTGCGCGGTCTGACGACGTCTGTGGCGCTGGCGCCCGACCTGTGGCGCTGGCGCCCGACCTGTGGCACTGGCGCCCGACCTGTGGCGCTGGCCCCCGACCTGTGGCGCTGGAGCCCGACCTGTGGCGATGGAGCCCGACCTGTGGCGCTGGAGCCCAACCTGTGGCGCTGGCGCCCGACCTGTGGTGCCGGCCCCCGACCTCGTGCACAGCTGCCGGCCTCCGGCGACGTCAGCGCCGCCGCGGCACCTCGAGTCCTGGCGAGGCGACTTCGACTGCTCGCCGACGGCCGTTGATCAGCTGACTGCCGTGAAGTCAGCTGATTGCCGCAGAGCAGAGAGCAGCGCCGATGTCGTCACTCGATGGCGATTGGGTTCGCTTCGGCCCACCGCTCCCGCGCGACGTCAGTAGGACCGACACCACAACAGTAGGGCCGACACCACAACAGTAGGGTCGACACTACAACAGTAGGGCCGACACCACAACAGTAGGGCCGACACCACAACAGTAGGGTCGACACCACAACAGTAGGGTCGACACCACAACAGTAGGGCCGACACCACAACAGTAGGGCCGACACCACCACAGTAGGGTCGACACTACAACAGTAGGGTCGACACTACAACAGTAGGGTCGACACCACAACAGTAGGGTCGACACCACAACAGTAGGGTCGACACTACAACAGTAGGGCCGACACCACCACAGTAGGGTCGACACTACAACAGTAGGGCCGACACCACAACAGTAGGGCCGACACCACAACAGTAGGGCCGACACCACAACAGTAGGGCCGACACCACAACAGTAGGGTCGACACCACAACAGTAGGGCCGACACCACAACAGTAGGGCCGACACCACAACAGTAGGGCCGACACCACCACAGTAGGGTCGACACCACAACAGTAGGGCCGACACCACAACAGTAGGGCCGACACCACCACAGTAGGGTCGACACCACAACAGTAGGACCGACACCACAACAGTAGGGTCGACACCACAACAGTAGGGTCGACACTACAACAGTAGGGCCGACACCACCACAGTAGGGTCGACACTACAACAGTAGGGCCGACACCACAACAGTAGGGCCGACACCACAACAGTAGGGCCGACACCACCACAGTAGGGTCGACACCACAACAGTAGGGCCGACACCACAACAGTAGGGTCGACACTACAACAGTAGGACCGACACCATAACAGTAGGGCCGACACCACCACAGTAGGGCCGACACCATAACAGTAGGGTCGACACCACAACAGTAGGGCCGACACCACAACAGTAGGGCCGACACCACAACAGTAGGGTTGACACCACAACAGTAGGGTAGACACCACAAGAGTAGGGTTGACACCACAACAGTAGGGTCGACACTACAACAGTAGGGTCGATACCACAACAGTAGGGCCGACACAACAGTAGGGCCGACACCACAGTAGGGTCGACACCACAACAGTAGGACCGACACCACAACAGTAGGGTCGACTCCACAACAGTATGGTCGACACTACAACAGTAGGGTCGACACTACAACAGTAGGGTCGACACCACAACAGTAGGGTCGACACCACAACAGTAGGGTCGACACCACAACAGTAGGGTCGACACCACAACAGTAGGGCCGACACCACAACAGTAGGGCCGACACCACAACAGTAGGGTCGACACCACAACAGTAGGGTCGACACCACAACAGTAGGGTCGACACCACAACAGTAGGGTCGACACCACAACAGTAGGGTCGACACTACAACAGTAGGGTCGACACCACAACAGTAGGGCCGACACAACAGTAGGGCCGACACCACAACAGTAGGACCGAAACCATAACAGTAGATTTGACACCACAACAGTAGGGCCGACACCACAACACTAGGGTCGACACCATAACAGTAGGGCCGACACCACAACACGTGTCGGCGACGGAGGCGCGTGTTGGGCGGCAACGAAACACCGTCATCAACGGGCGTGATGTCAACACACGAGTGCCCGGAGTCCGGCGAACTGGCGGATGAGTTTATCCCGCTCGTGAGATCGTGACTACTGCACTCATTGCACGAACGACGGATCATCTTGCCAGGATCGTCTCGTCAGTACCGCAGACGGCGACGCTAGGCATGGTATGTCGATGATGATGAGGATTATTGGGGATTTTGGGTGCGTCAACCCTGTGGGTTATATTGCACACACTGGTATGCCGAATCAAAGTCGCCGATCTTGCATCTCAGACGGATACTGGCATATGTCGGACGTCTGAAAAAAGTTGTCTGAAAACGCGATCCGAAAATGCAGTCTGGCAACGCAGTCTGAAAACGCAGTCGTAATCTGACGTCTGAAAACGATCTGGACATCTCTGAGTCTGAGTCGGCGGCGGGCGCCGGCTCCTGCCGTCGGCAGCACACCACGCCGCCAGCTAGGCCGGGGCGGCGCACGCGACCGGCCGGCGCCGCGGGCGACGGCAGGTGCAGTGCGGCGCAGCATGCCGACGCGCGTGGCTGGCACGCGTCGGTCGGCGCTCGTCACGCCGGCCTCCAGGTGTGACGTGTTGACATGTGGCCGACAGCCGCCGACAGCACGCGACAGTCTTCAGCCGCGGCTGCCAGCGCGCGGCCACGCCCGGCAGTTGGCAGTGTCCCCGACAGATGGCAGCAGCTTGTACCAGACAGGGGCGGAGCCAGGAACCTCGACTGGGGGAGGGGATTGTTCTGGAATGGTGACTACTTCGGAGGGGCCAATTTCGTTCCGAAGAGGAGCCAATTCTCCGGAGGTCGTATTTTCTACTCTGTGGGGAGGGGGCTATCGGCTGGAAAAAAAACTCGTTGAATTGGCGGGGATTGTTCGTTGAACCGCGCTGCAGCGCTCTGGAGGCGCATTTCTACTCTGAGGGACACAATCGGCACAAAAACTAGTTGGCGTGGAAGGTGGTGCACTCTAGGCACATGACCCCAGGTTTCCTCTAGATCTGCCACTGCTACCGGATACGCGGGCGCCTGTCATCGCGGCAAAGTAGGACCGCTCGCCAACGTAGGGCCGGTGTGGGATCAGCCTGCTACTGTTAGGAGCTGGAGCTGTGCACCCGCCACTGGTGCGATGACGGCCGCAACATCAGGGGACGGCGGCAGGTCTGCACACGCTGGACACCGGACACGGGTGCCGAAACACCGGCCGTGTTGTTCCAGCGGGCGGAGACGACAGGTGTCCAAATCAGTCGCCTGCAGCCATCTGCATACAGCAGACGTGAGGACAGCTGGTGCTTGGGACGTCACACTGAATCTGGGTGACGTCACGTACTCAATAGACGTCACGCACTCGGAGCAGTTGACCGTTGTGCGCATTATACACCGCCGCTGTCCTGGGACGCCTGAAGTTTCCAACCGGCTGATGTTCCCTGGCTGAAGTTCCCAGCCAGCCGAAGCTCCCTGACTGAGGTTCCCTGACTGAAGTTCACAGCCAGCCTAAGTTCCCTGGGTGATGTTCCCAGACGGCTGAAGCTCCCTGGCTGAATTTCCCAGCCAGTCGAAGCTCCCTGACTGAAGTTCCCAGCCAGCCGAAGTTCCCTGGCTGAAGTTCCCTGGCTGAAGTTCACAGCCAGCCTAAGTTCCCTGGGTGATGTTCCCAGCCAGCTGAAGCTCCCTGGCTGAAGTCCCCAGCCAGTCGAAGTTTTCTGGCTGAAGTTCCCAGCTGACTGAAGTTCCCTGGCTGAAGTCCCGAGCTGACCCAGCTGAACGCACGGTACTCACAGTTACCGCCGCTCATTGACGTCTCATTTGAGGCGGCGGGCACAATAAAACCTCGCCGCAATGGGCGCGTAAATTGCCCGCGCTATTTACACCCTGAATTTATGGCGGGAATTTATGGCGCGCATTCGTCGCCATTGGCCGCGTGCACTGACGGCGCGAATACCCGGTACATTTGGCGCCAACAGGAGATATAAATTTGGCGCAGCGGTACGTCACCGACCATCGCAATGCGTAGGCTGAGTAACCGACCATCGCAACACGCAGGCTGAGTTACTAACCAGGGCAACCACAGGCTGATTCACTGACCAGCGCAACACGTAGGCTGAGTAACCGACCATCGCAACACGCAGGCTGAGTTACTGACCAGCGCAACCACAGGCTGATTCACTGACCAGCGCAACACGCAGGCTGATTCACTGACCAGCGCAACACGCAGGCCGAGTTGCTGACCAGCGCAACACGTAGGCTGAGTGCTCGCTGCAGGAGTGCTGCCTTCATGTGAATAAAAATAAAAATGTGTTGTCTACCTCAAATCTGACATGCGAAGCACGTTCCACACTTGTGTGAAGGTAGAGAGCCAGTTTCGCACCTATTAAGTTTATTTTCGTTCTGCTTGGGACTGCCATTTACAATAGGGAAGGCATCTGCGGCCCACACGACGCCGCTTTTGGCTGCACTGCATGCCCCACGGAACTTGGAGGCAAAGTGGGCGCTTATCTTACCCGGCACGAATGCCAGGCGGGTACCCTAATTCGAAGCTGTGGGCGCAGCACGTCCCTCTGCGAGCTGGCAGACACTGCCCAGTTAAGCGCTCATGACCAGGGTGTCGGCCAAGACGCGGTGTTGGCTGTCACCTCACCATCCATGGTGTGTCGACCCTGGACTCTGGAAATGCAGGGCAACGCTTCCACACTCGACCTACCGGCCATCGAGTCCACATTGCGATTACTACGCTCATGCTTTCGTGGTTTACTTGGATAATAGTTCGTGTATTGTATATGCATGGATCAAATCAACGAGGAAGAAGCTTAAGCAAAGCAAGTTGTGCAAGTCGCAAGCAAGTGGCAAGTTTTGTTTTGCTTAGAAGACACACACCTACGCAGCGTCTTTCCTCAAGTTAGGCTTTATCCGCAACTGTCTGCTGCCCCTGCATCTATCCTTAAATGGATGATCGTTCCGACACCACCTGGTGCGTTTATTCGGCTGGGCTTCGCCAGGACCGTGCGAGGAATAAACTACTTCGGGTGAAAGCAGGGTTGGAGAAACGGCCTTGTTCCGGGTTTTCGCACTCCAGAATAATATTGTCTCCAGAAAGTTAACCTCTCAAACTTCAATAGAGATGCTAGAAACTGAATGGAAGGTATACAAATGAGCTTCTGATGCAAGGAACGAAACTAAAATCATCCTGTCGTAATTTCATATAGTTTCCTCTCCGAATTAAATATTTCAAAACACCAATTGAACCTTTGGTGGACGTCCTAGCCAAAGTGACTTGGCGTCGGTTTGTGGACTGTCAACTGCCAATGAGCGCTTCCAAGGCACGGCGCCCCATGGAAGAGAGTCAGTGAAGAAATGCAGACTAACTGCGCCACGAAATAGAGAAATGCAGGGAGAAAAGTGATGTCCAATGTACGGTGAATGTGGTCGATGTTTATTGTTATCTTGGTGTCACATTGATTCATCGGTGATACCGGACTAACACCAGACAAATGGGTTTGTAGAGGGTGTGGGGACAAAACATCAAGCCACCGAACTTTCTGGTGAACTTTAGACACAGCAAAAAAAAAACTTCTACCAGGCAAAAAAAAAGCGTTGTTGATGGTGAGCTTGCACAGATTCATCACCAGGAGCTTACACCCACATCGAAAGTGATATTGTCTATGGATCCATACTTGGTGGTTGTGATTGACAGAATAAGCATTTCTATGCACTTGGATAAAAAATGGATGATATTTTCCACCCGAGGCCTAGAGATGGATATCAAACCTCAACGATCACCACTTTAAGATAAACGGGCAAGTCCTATACCCCGACTGCAGTTGTAGCAGTGAAACAACCTACAGCTTAATTTGCCTGGCACCGAATTAATTATGAAGCTCCAAAACGTAACTCTTTCGCAAAGCTCTCCACCACGCTTGGAGTAGGTCTTGCAATTATTCCATCAGCGGACAAATTTGAAGTTTTGTCGGAAAACATGGGCAAGAGGAGTGCCCGAGGGTGTATGATAGCCATACAGTGGTCACGGGCTGGTGCCCCTCTAGTTGATAAAAGGCAACCCCTCCACAAACATTTTCAACCAGAGAGCCCCTCCGAGAAGAAAAAGGCGCCCCATGGAAGGAAATGCACCCTCCGTGAAGGCTCGAATACCCCCTCCCCTCCCTACCTCGAATTTGTCACACAGAGGAGTCTCTCGGAAAGAATAGGGTTTTTGGTCAATTCTCCTCCGAAGAATTGGCGCTCCTTCAGACATATGCCCCCCCTATGACAATTTCCTCATCCGCTCCTGCCCAATCATACAAGACCATACCAGACCAGAACAGTATAACTCCTGACTATCACGCTATTACTATGCTAGAAAACTGCATACACGTGTCGATTCAAATATGCACTGCCGTTGGCTTTCGTAGCGTGATTACCGAGCACAAGGGGCCAGTAGGTACAGGAGACGATAAAAAGGCTACCAATGTTTGTCTTACTGGTCGTAAGCCAACATTACAGTCTTGTAACATGATAAAATTATGCCGCTCTAAGTCCGTCGCGGGTGCTATGCGGTGACTAAACTCGCGTGGGCCACTGTCACCTGTTTGTTACCCGGCTGGTCGGCCTGAGATACGAGCAGGCAGCTGGCGCCATTTGCATAAACTACACGGCGGCAGGAGCACTTATGTCGTGTCACCTACGTCATGGCGGCCGCCATAAGTGTCAGCGGCGCCGCCATGTTGTCAGCCGGGCGGGCGGCACGTAACTCGCGGCGGCCGACATTAATTGTCGACAGCGGTGCTCGTCTCGCGCGCTGCGCCGATTTAGCACCCACATCAGCCGCGGCGCGACTGTCGCCGCCGCGCCAACTTCGCCACCGCGCCACCAACTGATAACACGCGCGCGGCGATTTACCGAGGTAAAATATAGAGGTGAAATGTAGCGTATAAATTACACTGAATGGAGTGCCGGGAATCACACGGTCGGTGATTATTCAGCTGGGGCGCTGTTTTCGCCGCCGTCCACAGGATGGATGACGGCAATTGGCGCGGCTCTGGCCAGGCTCGGTGAAATGCCCTGATGACGCCCAGAGAACTTTTAGGTGTACTGGTGACGGTTGGAGATTTATCAGGCGCTCTGGTGACGGCAGGGGACCTGCTAAGTGATCTGGTGAAGACGTGAGATCTGCTTGGTATCATGGTGATGGTGAAAAGTCTATTAACGGTGTGTACTGGTGACGGTGTGTCCTGGTGACGGTGTGTACTGGTGACGGTGTGTACTGGTGACGGTGTGTCCTGATGACGGTGTGTACTGGTGACGGTGTGTCCTGGTGATGGTGTGTCCTGGTGACGGTGTGTACTGATGACGGTGACGGTGTGTCCTGGTGACGGTGTGTCCTGGTGATGGTGTGTCCTGGTGATGGTGTGACCTGGTGACGGTGTGTACTGGTGATGGTGTGTACTGGTGACGGTGTGTCCTGGTGATGGTGTGTCCTGGTGACGGTGTGTACTGGTGACTGTTCGGTCGACGTGTGCTGTATGTGTGAATTTGTAGGCTGCTAGGTAACGTCAATAAAGACGGAATTTTATATCGGACTGAATGTTTGCCCACAATTCGTACGAACCATTTTAAACTTTTGAACCCCCACATCACGAATAGATGCTTGTATTGCAATCCAACATTTGCGTAGTTATAAGTATCATCGAAACATCCATTGAAATTTTCCAACCATAGACGGCTGTATAATAGTTATTCGAAGTTAAGGACAACTTTTGCATCTCGTTTCCTAATTAGGGGACTAATTGGTCCGACCGTTTGTTTTCAGAATAAATCGTTTATATTATAACCAACGTGTGATTACTCTTTGGATTCAACACTGCATTTGAAAATTGACGTTATATCATTGTCATGGATGTGAAAGTGGACCTTTGGAGGTTGTGCCTGATTTAAGATTTGCCCTTTTGCACCACTCATTAATTTAATTTTTACTAGGGTGAGATGCAGGAACTTAACCCGCGCCGTCTTTCCGGTCAAATCCTCACACCCCGTCTTGGGGGATGGGGGGGGGGGGCGGTTGAAGACCCCCTCTAAAATCTAAACTATGCATCGCACGAAAACGAAAGAGGTGTCATCGGGAAGCGCTCGACGAGTAGGGTCCGGGTCGACCCTAAAAGGAAAATTTTCCCAAAAGTGACGTCACCAGGGGGGCTAGATTTTCACGACTTTTCACGGCTTACATTATATTTTTGACTCTGGGGAGTTGATTTTGGGGGATATATGAAGAAGAAAAAAAAATATTTGGAATGAGAAAAGGACAGCGAAATCGGCCAGGGCTATAATTTTCTGGCTCCCCAAAGTACAATTTTTTTTTTGAAATTTCAAAAGTTTAAGTTTTAAATTTTTCTTTCATTTTCCTTTTCCAATGGGTAGAGCCGACCGTGAAACGTTGTTGGAAGTCAACTTGCCCTAATAAAAAATGCTTACTTTAGCCAAAATCCTGTATTTGAACTGCAATATGACAAATACGCAAAATTCATATAAAGTCAAAAACGGAAGAAAGAAAAAATTCAACTAGTACGTTTTGTTGCATCCGTAAAGATAAGCAAACGCTGAAAGTTTAATTAAAATATCTGTATCCGTTAAAGCGTGACGACTGATTGAACTCTTTTGGAGGTGACCCCACTTGGCCTTGACTAACCGGGCCCTAGATGACCTGACCTAAAAATTTTGAATCAGAATGTCAAATTCATGTGTAAAAAGTATGCCAAATTTGGGCGCGCTGCCGCGTGCCGTTCGTCCGCTATCCGCGAAAAAACCTGGGGGGGGGGGGGGGGGAGCGGTTAAAGACCTCCGAGACGGGAAGGGTTAATCTCCTTTCTCCATCCACCATTTTGCAAATGATGAATAGACTAGGTTTCCGTGCAGCCCCCTTTCAAAAAGAGCACATGTCTTTTCATGGTGGTTTATTCGACTGGATTGACTTTTAAGCTGTTCAAAGAGCGCACACGTGTCGCGAGACAGTGGGTGGGGCGGATGTGTCGCGTGACAGTGGGTGGGGCGGATGTGTCGCGAGACGGTGGGTGGGGCGGATGTGTCGCGTGACAGTGGGTGGGGCGGATGTGTCGCGAGACGGTGGGTGGGGCGGATGTGTCGCGAGACGGTGGGTGGGGCGGATGTGTCGCGTGACGGTGGGTGGGGCGGATGTATCGCGTGACAGTGGGTGGGGCGGATGTGTCGCGTGACAGTGGGTGGGGCGGATGTGTCGCGAGACGGTGGGTGGGGCGGATGTGTCGCGAGACGGTGTGGGGGGCGGATGTGTCGCGTGACAGTGGGTGGGGCGGATGTGTCGCGTGACAGTGGGTGGGGCGGATGTGTCGCGTGACAGTGGGTGGGGCGGATGTGTCGCGAGACGGTGGGTGGGGCGGATGTGTCGCGAGACGGTGGGTGGGGCGGATGTGTCGCGTGACAGTGGGTGGGGCGGATGTGTCGCGTGACAGTGGGTGGGGCGGATGTGTCGCGAGACGGTGGGTGGGGCGGATGTGTCGCGAGACGGTGGGTGGGGCGGATGTGTCGCGAGACGGTGGGTGGGGCGGATGTGTCGCGTGACAGTGGGTGGGGCGGATGTGTCGCGTGACAGTGGGTGGGGCGGATGTGTCGCGTGACAGTGGGTGGGGCGGATGTGTCGCGAGACGGTGGGTGGGGCGGATGTGTCGCGAGACGGTGGGTGGGGCGGATGTGTCGCGTGACGGTGGGTGGGGCGGATGTGTCGCGAGACGGTGGGTGGGTCGCGGGATGTGTCGCGATTCGGGACGGTGGGTGGGGCGGATGTGTCGCGTGACAGTGGGTGGGGCGGATGTGTCGCGTGACAGTGGGTGGGGCGGATGTGTCGCGTGACGGTGGGTGGGGCGGATGTGTCGCGAGACGGTGGGTGGGGCGGATGTGTCGCGAGACGGTGGGTGGGGCGGATGTGTCGCGGAGGACGGTGGGTGGGGCGGATGTGTCGCGGTGGGTGGGGCGGATGTGTCGCGAGACGGTGGGTGGGGCGGATGTGTCGCGAGACGGTGGGTGGGGCGGATGTGTCGCGTGACAGTGGGTGGGGCGGATGTGTCGCGTGACAGTGGGTGGGGCGGATGTGTCGCGTGACGGTGGGTGGGGCGGATGTGTCGCGTGAGACGGTGGGTGGGGCGGATGTGTCGCGTGACAGTGGGTGGGGCGGATGTGTCGCGTGACAGTGGGTGGGGCGGATGTGTCGCGTGACAGTGGGTGGGGCGGATGTGTCGCGTGACAGTGGGTGGGGCGGATGTGTCGCGTGACAGTGGGTGGGGCGGATGTGTCGCGGAGACGGTGGGTGGGGCGGATGTGTCGCGAGACAGTGGTGGGGCGGATGTGTCGCGTGACAGTGGGTGGGGCGGATGTGTCGCGTGACAGTGGGTGGGGCGGATGTGTCGGATGTGTCGCGTGACGGTGGGTGGGGCGGATGTGTCGCGTGACAGTGGGTGGGGCGGATGTGTCGCGTGACGGTGGGTGGAGCGGATGTGTCGCGTGACAGTGGGTGGGGCGGATGTGTCGCGTGACAGTGGGTGGGGCGGATGTGTCGCGTGACGGTGGGTGGGGCGGATGTGTCGCGTGACAGTGGGTGGGGCGGATGTGTCGCGTGACAGTGGGTGGGGCGGATGTGTCGCGTGACAGTGGGTGGGGGGAGATGTGTCGCGAGACGGTGGGTGGGGCGGATGTGTCGCGTGACAGTGGGTGGGGCGGATGTGTCGCGTGACAGTGGGTGGGGCGGATGTGTCGGACAGTGTGGGGATGTGTCGCGTGACGGTGGGTGGGGCGGATGTGTCGCGTGACAGTGGGTGGGGCGGATGTGTCGCGTGACAGTGGGTGGGGCGGATGTGTCGCGTGACAGTGGGTGGGGCGGATGTGTCGCGAGACTGGGTGACAGTGGGTGGGGCGGATGTGGCGGATGGACGGTGGGTGGGGCGGATGTGTCGCGTGACAGTGGGTGGGGCGGATGTGTCGCGAACGGTGGGTGGGATGTGTCCATTGACGGTGGGTGGGGCGGATGTGTCGCGAGATGTGTCGCGAGACGGTGGGTGGGGCGGATGTGTCGCGTGACAGTGGGTGGGGCGGATGTGTCGCGTGACAGTGGGTGGGGCGGATGTGTCGCGTGACAGTGGGTGGGGAGGGGGATGTGTCGCGAGACGGTGGGTGGGGCGGATGTGTCGCGTGACAGTGGGTGGGGCGGATGTGTCGCGTGACAGTGGGTGGGGCGGATGTGTCGCGTGACAGTGGGTGGGGCGGATGTGTCGCGTGACAGTGGGTGGGGCGGATGTGTCGCGTGGGTGGGTGGGGGATGTGTCGCGTGACAGTGGGTGGGGCGGATGTGTCGCGTGACGGTGGGTGGGGCGGATGTGTCGCGTGACAGTGGGTGGGGCGGATGTGTCGCGAGACGGTGGGTGGGGCGGATGTGTCGCGAGACGGTGGGTGGGGCGGATGTGTCGCGTGACGGTGGGTGGGGCGGATGTGTCGCGTGAGGAAGTGGGGCAGATGTGTCGCGTGACAGTGAAGTGGGGGCGCAGATGTGATGTGTCCGTGACGAGTGGGTGGGGCGGATGTGTCGCGTGACAGTGGGTGGGGCGGATGTGTCGCGTGACAGTGGGTGGGGCGGATGTGTCGCGAGACAGTGGGTGGGATTTGCGGATGTGTCGCGTGACAGTGGGTGGGGCGGATGTGATGGATGTGTCGCGTGACAGTGGGTGGGGCGGATGTGTCGCGTGACGGTGGGTGTGTCGCGAGACGGTGGGTGGGGCGGATGTGTCGCGAGACGGTGGGTGGGGCGGATGTGTCGCGTGACAGTGGGTGGGGCGGATGTGTCGCGTGACAGTGGGTGGGGCGGATGTGTCGCGAGACGGTGGGTGGGGCGGATGTGTCGCGAGACGGTGGGTGGGGCGGATGTGTCGCGAGACGGTGGGTGGGGCGGATGTGTCGCGAGACGGTGGGTGGGGCGGATGTGTCGCGAGACGGTGGGTGGGGCGGATGTGTCGCGAGCCGGTGGGTGGGGCGGATCACCCTGTACCACCCAGCGGGTCTCCACCTGTTACCCTGTACCACGCAGCGGGTATCCCTCCGGCCTCCACCTGCCAGCCCGTGTCAGCCAGCGGGTATCCCTCCGGCCTCCACCTACCAGCCTGTGTCAGCCAGAGAGACTCCACCCAGCTGGTCATCTGTCAAGGTATGGTGCGGATGGGGGAAGAAGTTCTAGCATTACGGCCGCGCCCAGACTACTTTGTAATTATATTCACGCAGGCCTTGGTAGACACTTCACATTGTTATCGTAGCCATGCCGCGCTCCAAAACACCACAGCCGGGACTCTGAGCCCTGCAGGGATCCGTGACTCTGTGACGGAACGGGTGACTTCCTAGTGGGACTGGTGACCCTGGACTCCAGTATGTCAGTCTGTCACCACACTGTCTCCAGTATGTCAGTCTGTCACCACACTGTCTCTCGCAGTATGTCAGTCTGTCACCACACTGTCTGGCAGTGAGCCAGCCAGTCGAGTCGGAGGCGCGGCTGACGCCCCCGGTCGACACGTCATCACCGCCCAGCTCGGCTGACGCTCGGCCAGAGTCCGACAGATGACTCGTCCCGGCCACGACAGCCCTCGCCGAGCCCCTGGAGCCGTGGTGCAGTACACTGTCATCGGTGTATGTCAGTCTGTCACCACACTGTCTCTCGCAGTACAGTAGCGGCGCTAATCGGCCCAGCTCGGCTGCCGTCCGCGGCCGCAGGCACAGCCCGACGGCCGAGATGGCCGCCGAGATTGCACGACGTGCAGCCGGCGGTCGTTAGTGTCGGCCCGCCTCGGACGGGCGGTGGAGCGTGAGGATTATGGCGCGAGCGGTGAGCATTATGGCGCGAGCGGTGAGGATTATGGCGCGCGAGTGGTCGGACGGAGCTGCATTGAGTGATTGACACTGACGGCGCCCCCAGTCCGGGGAAACGATCGCGTTGACGACAGAACTGAAGGACTGCTGTAAGGCCTGTTGACAAACGGGCAGCACTGATAGATTGTGTCGTTTTTCTTCGGTCGAAGCGCCCCAGAACTCAAACAACTAGCTAACTAGCGGTCCCGTTTTACTGTTCAAATATCCCAGATCAGTGGCTGACTCACAGCAGCATGAAAAGGCACCCCTGAAAAGACCGGGAGCTTGATAGTTATATCCTAATTGAGAACGGCGAATAATGGAAATATCAACCACTATTTCTTGCAACGTCGCAATTTATGTTAATTCTGGGATTGTTTTGCTCCTCCGCTCTCTGCATCCTTGCCTCCACGTGGCTCGACACTACTAAGCTTGGGAGGCCATCTTCGCCGATCTGATCTGATCTGATCTGCCGTCTGTCGCCTTTCAGCTGGAACGCATTGTGTTGCCGGGTATCTCCAGCGCTTCGATGTTTCTGAACTTGTTGCTGTCTTCCAGGGAAACAAAACCATACGTTCCCTTGACCTATCTCGCTTTTATAGAAAGGGAAGGATACCCAAATAGGCAATTTGTTTGATGGGGTTTCTTCCAAGCTGAACGAAACTGGTCAAATGTTCGCAGTTTGCCGCCCCGTTGGCGCAGTTGGTTGGGGCACTGGCCTGCCCTGGTCTCCCCTGTCCTGGCGACACAGAGTTCGAGTCGCAGCGCGCGCTCGCATTCAGCCCCCGGATGGAAGGGTCAGTTGGCAGCTGGCCCAATAAGACGAGCTTCCGAGCGGCAGTGTCGGTGCATTGACGGCACGCTAAACTTTCTGTCAAAATTCTGCCGCTAAACTGGAATTAATGGATCGGGTGGTGGGACCAGGATTCACGCAGCAAGCTCAGCTTCGCAATAGAACCCTGGTTCATAAAGCCACCCCATGAAGAACTCGAGTTTTTTAAGGTGGTAAAAAGAACGAGCAATGCTTTAACATTCGACCTCCGGGAGAAAATCGGTGCTGCCTGAGCTAAGTCAGTGCGAAGCTCAGGATTAGCTTCGATCAGAGTTATGTTCAGTGGTCGTGCCGCTGGTGGCACCACCCATCTCGTCACCCGACTGTCGCGGCGGGGAGGGGGTGGGGGGACGGGCTGCAGCGGGGGTAGCCGGTGCAGACGGCCTGTGGTATGTACCATGTGGGCGGGGGCGGGGGCGGGGGCGGTCGCCGACACCATTACTTCATCAGCTCTCGCGGGCTGTTTTTCGATGTGAAATAGTTGGCATTAATCTTAATTCTTTCCGAGGTAGACATTTATGGCTCTCAAAAGCTCCTGTGGGTTGTTGCCTGGCTTTCTTTTGATGACTTGATGTTCACCTGAATCCTGAAGATTGAGCTCATTCGGGGAACTGCTGAACTGCTGCTCCGCGCAAACTACAGTTCCCGCTCCGTTCTCCCCTTCATTCTCTTCTCTGCTTGTTGATGCAACACCTATTGAAATTTTGTCCACGACTCCGGGAAAATGAAGCGCATCGAAGGCCCGAAATCTTCGTGTATCGTCAACCCTTATCAAGTGCATGATCATGGTATTTATGAGCTGTTAGAAAGAAGACACGAAGACTTCATAAGCATGCATCGAGAAGCAAGATGTCGATACCTGTTGGAGAAGGATATCGATTGTGTGTTAGGAAAGTGGTATATTCCACCCTATTTCACGGATAATTTAGCGCTGTGTCACTGGCACTCTCCATTTGGAAACAATAGAGGGGAAGATTGCAGGGGGTCCCAACAGACCTCAACATCCAGGGGCGGTTGAGAACATGCGGAAAATACGGTTCACGGACGAAGGCTGAGGATGACAAAACTTGTCAATTATAGCAAAACTCGCAGCGGTGGCACGTTACTGACGTTACTTACTTACCCCCCCCCTTTTTTTCTCACCTCCCTTAGCTCTCGCTGTCGCATTCCAGCTGTTCTTACCCTCGTACATAACCGAAAATATTCCACACGTTTAGGTGGGATCTCAGGCCGTGCATCAGACTTACGCTGCTGAAGTCCCTCCAAATTATCGCCCGACATCGATGAATGTCACATCATTAGCCAATTATAAACAAGCCAGTTATAAGAGTGAATCATGATCATTCCGCGCCCTCCTCGAATATCTACCGAACGAATCGGTGCATCACTTGTACAATGCCCAGTTAACTAGGGCACGTTTGACATGCATGCAACTGCCACCGCGGCCACCATGCTTGCAACTTGCCTCGGGCTTCACGGAGCCAGTTCTTTACGACCTGACACTTCAAAGCGATGACTGAACTTGTCTGTGCTATAATCTGCGCCGCTTAAGCGGCTGCTGGCGCCATTACATAAAACGACAAATGCAAATTAAATTGGCCCTCCCCCGCCACTTGCCTGTAATTAAATATCCATCACGTGTCACTAGAGGTGTGGCGGGTGGTGTGTCGGGTGGTGTGTCGGGTTGTGTGTCGGGTGGTGTGGTGGGTGGTGTGATGGACGTTGTGGACGGTGGTGTGGTGGGTGGTGTGGTGGGTGGTGTGTCGGGTGGTGTGGTGGGTGGTGTGTCGAGTGGTGTGGTGGGTGGTGTGTCGGGTGGTGTAGTGGGTGGTGTAGTGGGTGTTGTCGTGGGTGGTGTGTCGGGTGGTGTGGTGGGTGTTGTGGTGGGTGGTGTGATGGGTGGTGTGGCGGGTGGTGTGGTGGGTGGTGTGATGGGTGTTGTGGACGGTGGTGTGATGGGTGGTGTGGCGGGTGGTGTGGTGGGTGGTGTGTGTCGGGTGGTGTGGTGGGTGGTGTGTCGGGTGGTGTGGTGGGTGGTGTGTCGGGTGGTGTAGTGGGTGGTGTAGTGGGTGTTGTTGTGCGTGGTGTGTCGGGTGGTGTGGTTGGTGGTGTGTGTCGGGTGGTGTGTCGGGTGGTGTGTCGGGTGGTGTAGTGGGTGGTGTAGTGGGTGTTGTCGTGGGTGGTGTGGTGGGTGGTGTGTCGGTTGGTGTGATGGGTGTTGTGGTGGGTGGTGTGCCGGGTGGTAGGTGGTGTGGTGGGTGGTTTGGCTGGTGGTGTAGTGGTGGGTAGTGTGGTGGGTGGTGTGGCGGGTGGTGTGGTGGTGGGTGGTGTGGTGAGTGGTGTGGTGGGTGGTGTGGCGGGTGGTGTGGTGGGTGGTGTGTCGGGTGGTGTGGTGGGTGGTGTGGTGGGTGGTGTGTCGGGTGGTGTGGTGGTGGGTGGTGTAGTGGGTGGTGTGGTGGCGGGTGGTGGGTGGTGTGGTGGGTGGTGTGGTGGGTAGTGTGGTGGGTGGTGTGGTGGGTAGTGTGGTGGGTGGTGTGGTGTGTGGTGTGGTGGTGGGTGGTGTGGCGGGTGGTGTGTCGGGTGGTGTGGTGGGTGGTGTGGTGGGTGGTGTGGTGGCGGGTGGTGTGGTGGGTGGTGTGGTGGGTGGTATGTCAGGTGGTGTGGTGGGTGGTGTGGTGGGTGGTGTGGTGGGTGGTGTGGTGGGTGGTGTGGTGGGTGGTGTGGCGGGTGGTGTGGTGGGTGGTGTGGTGGGGTGGTGTGGTGGGTGGTGTGGTGGGTGGTGTGGTGGGTGGTGTGGTGGGTGGTGTGGTGGGTGGTGTGGTGGGTGGTGTGGTGGGTGGTGTGGTGGGTGGGTGGTGTGGTGGGTGGTGTGGTGGTGTGGTGGGTGGTGTGGTGGGTGGTGTGGTGGGTGGTGTGGTGGGTGGTGTGGTGGGTGGTGTGGTGGGTGGTGTGGTGGGTGGTGTGGTGGGTGGTGTGGTGGGTGGTGTGGTGGGTGGTGTGGTGGGGGGTGTGGTGGGTGGTGTGGTGGGTGGTGTGGTGGGTGGTGTGGTGGGTGGTGTGGTGGGTGGTGTGGTGGGTGGTGTGGTGGGTGGTGTGGTGGGTGGTGTTGGTGGGTGGTGTGTCGGGTGGTGGTGGTGGTGTGGTGGGTGGTGTGGTGGGTGGTGTGGTGGGTGGTGTGGTGGGTGGTGTGGTTGGTGGTGTGGTGGGTGGTGTGTCGGATGGTGTGGTGGTTGGTGTGGTGAGTGGTGTGGTGGGTGGTGTGGTAGGTGGTGTGGTAGGTGGTGTGGTGGGTGGTGTGGTGGGTGGTGTGGTGGGTGGTGTGGTGGGTGGTGTGGCGGGTGGTGTGGTGGGTGGTGTGGTGGGTGATGTGGTGGGTAGTGTGGTGGCGGGTGGTGACGTGCGGTGTGACGTCACAGCAACACCAGTCATTGCACAACTTCAGTGAGGTGTGAACAAGGTTTCAGCCGCAAGTGCAGCACGGCAGCATTGCTTTGGTCGCAGAGAGGTGATGGTTGCTGGCGCAACACTGGGTGGCCTGTCCAGGATGGTCGGGTTTACCAGCTTAGTACGCTGCGGGTGGTCTGGTCTGCTAGCTTAGTCCGCTGAGGATGGTCTGGTCTGCTAGCTTAGTCCGCTGAGGATGGTCTGGTCTGCTAGCTTAGTCCGCTGAGGATGGTCTGGCCTGCTAGCTTAGTCCGCTGAGGATGGTCTGGTCTGCTGGCTTAGTCCGCTGAGGATGGTCTGGTCTGCTAGCTTAGTCCGCTGAGGATGGTCTGGTCTGCTAGCTTAGTCCGCTGAGGATGGTCTGGTCTGCTAGCTTAGTCCGCTGAGGATGGTCTGGTCTGCTAGCTTAGTCCGCTGAGGATGGTCTGGTCTACCAGCTTAGTCCGCTGAGGATGGTCTGGTCTGCTAGCTTAGTCCGCTGAGGATGGTCTGGTCTACCAGCTTAGTCCGCTGAGGATGGTCTGGTCTGCTAGCTTAGTCCGCTGAGGATGGTCTGGTCTGCTAGCTTAGTCCGCTGAGGATGGTCTGGTCTGCTAGCTTAGTCCGCTGAGGATGGTCTGGTCTGCTAGCTTAGTCCGCTGAGGATGGTCTGGTCTGCTAGCTTAGTCCGCTGAGGATGGTCTGGTCTGCTAGCTTAGTCCGCTGAGGATGGTCTGGTCTGCTAGCTTAGTCCGCTGAGGATGGTCTGGTCTGCTCAGAACACAACTGGTCAATTTAGAACACGGTTCTAAGTTGGCCATTGGAATGCGACCCAATCAAACACTTCAAATAGAATGGGGTGAGTGGAGCCAGCCCGACCGCCCGTCGTGGGTGGCGCTGCACCGGAGGTCCGCCGGCGGACGGCCGCGGCTGGTGCCGACATCACTCAACCGACACGGCGACACGGTCACGGCCGACCTCAGCCGGCGCCAGACGCCGGAGGTCGGACCCGGCGTCCGGGGCGCGTCCAGCTGGCCGCCGCCGCCGCCACCGCCGGTATTTGTTTCATCACATGACCTGATGTGAGCGTTGTGATCGAAGGTGCAGAATGCAAAATACTGCATATTCCGTGCTGAGAACTCCGACCTGGGAACTGAAGCAGATCCTCGCCTCCGCATGCGTACAACAGCCTGCCGGAACAAATTTTGATCCTGGGAAAAAAGCAAGTCCAGGCTAATATCAATAGGATTGTTTGTCACTGTTTATTCCAACACCACCATGCTGCCTATGGCCATTCAGCGTGCACTTTGGAATTCTGCCGCTGCAGAGGCAGCTGCGTGTGACGTCTCCCGGGTAGACGAACAAAGGTGGAGTGATGCGCCGTCAATTGCTGCCTCGCTTCCCATAGGGTGTAGATGGTAAGTTGGCTTTATGTACTTGCTGTTATATCCCCTGTTTATTAACATGCGCACGTCCGGCGGTCCGCGCCAACTTCGCCGGTCCGGGGGCAGATGTCTGCCCCATAATATTTCCAGAGCTATGCTAGCTAGCGACAAACTGGAAGGCGCGTTGGATAGCTCGTGACAAGCTCTATCGAAATTATTTCGGTAATTTCGTTCAGGTCAATATTTATGTCACTGGGTCATCATTGGTCAACTTCGATCATATCGGGTATGACTCTCAGATATTGACACATATCTCAGGACCTGTAACAGATAGAAACACACGGCAAATGTTATTCCATAGCCCTTGAAATGTGCTATCGACAATACGCGGTGTGATTTAAGGTCAGGTAAACGGATAGGTCACCAGAGGTCACCAAACGTGGGTAAAATGTATTGCAATTTTCCCGTACAAAATTTTTGACAGCATTGCGATGGGAAGCTGATTTTGCTTAATCTGACGAAAGCCGCCTCCTATGACATTTAATAGGTAGGTCAATATTTGACCTTGACCTCGGTTGACCGAGGTCAAGACTGTTTTCTGGCTTAGGTAGGTCATGTCGCATATCATTCAAAACGTATCAACGAGATAATTTCGCTGGCGTTATAATTTTGCATAACATTTGGTTTCATACCACATTGATGTTCGCCATATAATTTACTGCGGGATAATAAACGGATGCGTTAGTGAAGATGATCGCAAAAATGTGTGTGATATATGCGCCGCGTCCAGCACTCATACATTTCCGAACGTTCCGAGACGATTCGCAAGAGACATGATAGAAAAGCACGATATTCAAGACCGGGTCTTTATTGTAGTGGATAGGTACGGAAACGACGCATTCCATTACAACAAACAATGTATATACGTTCAATGCTCATATAGAACAACTCTCGAGGCTTCGCTGATAGTTCGTCACTCTGTGTGTTATTGAACTGCAGATTACACACTCAGAACTCTTTTGTTCACACGCTCGGATCACATTTCCCCTACACCAATCGCCGCGGCGGCGGCGCGACCCGGCGGCGAGTTCAAACGCGACACCGCAAGCAAAGCCGTAAAGTTATCGTGTGGTGCTGATTGTCGTGTGGCACCCGCCAACAAAGCACGCGCGCTTCCCACGCCGGCAATGTGCTGGAAATATGTCCGATCTCTTGACATCGGACCCAACTAGCTCTGTAGCAAAATTTAGTCATATGCACTTAATTTGTTGTGTAGTCAGTCATTGCATTCCCGCCTTTTTCAATGTTTCAACAATTTCAATGCAATACAAAATCAAGTAGCAATGTAAAAGTGTTGGACAATTTACCACATTTCACTTGACCAGACCTGACCAGGTCAAATATTAGGAATGTGAACTTAGATCGAGGGTACTTAGTGACCTAGGCCCATTCGACACCTATTTTGGAGGATTAAGGGGACAAACCGATCGGCGTTAGTTTGATCGCTCCAGTCCAATACTGTGAGACATAATTTGCAATTATGCGCGATGACCTAAGATTACCTTGCAGAGGCCATAGAGTAAATGATTGACTCCCATGTTCATGAACGACCTCAAAGTGCATGAGATTTACAGTGGGCAATCAGGCTAACTTCGTACCGAAGCAGGAATACTTTTTATTCCGAAACTATGACCTCAGGTCAAAGTCATGGGTTAGCCTAGGGAGGTCATACAATGTATCAATCGACACGCCTTGGCGACACAAGCACAATGACGGTAATGTCAGCCTTCTAGCTCAATGCAGTGCGATATAATTCGCAGAAATGTGCTAATGATATCAGGTGGCCTGAGATGACCTTGGTTAGATCACTGAGCAAAAATGTCAGCGGTAACATTGAGCATAGCTTCCAACTACACGCCATAACCGTTGTGAGGTCATTCCAAGAGCAAATATGTAATCAGGAAACATTTGTATATTTTACCATGGGCCTACAATGGGAAAGCCATGGCTGCGACCTGACCTTAAGTCAATGCTACGAAGAAAAACCCGATACATATATTATGGTCCCTAATGAGATCATACCGTGTTATAAGTTTGAAATAAATCGCGGAATTATTGTGGAAGTGATGCCACCTAGAACTTCGAGGGATGTTGCGTCACTTCGCCTGACCTGGTGACCTGACCTGAGATGACCCAGGGTCAAACATTTATGAGGACATGTGGAAAAGACTAATGAGCAGCCATGCGGGGTTTGGCCTTGCTAACCCAACCCGACTAGTATGGCGGTAAATTAGGAACAACCGCAAGGGGGGGGGGGCAGATATCTACCCCCTACCCCCGGACGTGCTCATGTTAAATACCATTTGATTAGGGGAACTATTTTGACCTTAATGTTTTCCCAGATTATGCTTCTACACTGACATGTAGTTGTGTCAGAACACACACAAACACACATACACACACACATATATATATATTTATATATGTATGCATACATACACATTTATATATATATATATATATATACATATATATAGGGCAGAACTTCGAGCTGTTGTGCGCAACTGTTCTGGCGTCCACCACCCCCGGGGAAGCTGTGTACTCACCGTGCAGTGCACACTCACAATATGGTGAGTCGGGTGGTCACAGTCGGGTGGCCACGTGCTGATGCACGAGGCGAGCGTACACCGCGACATGTGCGCCCATTCGTCTGACAAACTTTCCTTTGCCGCGCCAACTGGAAGAAAACTGCAGAAACAAAAACTGCCCAGACAGCTAGTTCTTGTGGACACACGTCTTGGAACAACTCTATGTTTCGCGCTGTCGAACTTTGCATGTGATTTACTGTGCCAATGCCACCATGCAAAAATGCGCGTTACTGTGCCAATGGGTCAGCTTGGAGTCGTGCCATGGCGGAACTGGCGGAGCTGTTGTGATTTACTGCTATTACTGCTGCAGCTGCCCACTGGCCAGCTGCAGATTGACAACCAGCGCGGGCAGAGTTTATCATGTGATGCTGTCATCAATGGCCAATTATATCAATCGATATGGCGCGAAATTAATGGCGCGAAACGGCAGGTGTCGGCCGGCTCAATTGCTCGTCGCCAATCTCATCCGCCAACGAACCATTAACTATGCGCCACCGACCCGAAACGGTCAAAACATCATACTTCACCGAACCAATGCTCTTTCAGCCGTTCATTCCAGGCCGGTGATCGGGAACACGCCGCACCTGGCGCATCGTCTGACATCGTCAGCTGGTGCATCGACGCATCGACGTCGACAACTGGTGCATCGTCTGACATCGTCAGCTGGTGCATCGACGCATCGACGTCGACAACTGGCGCATCGTCTGATATAGTCAGCTGGGGCATCGACGCATCGACGTCGACAACTGGCGCATCGTCTGATATAGTCAGCTGGGGCATCGACACATCGACGTCGACAACTGGCGCATCGTCTGATATAGTCAGCTGGCGCATCGACGTATCGACGTCGACAACTGGCGCATCGTCTGATATAGTCAGCTGGCGCATCGACGCATCGACGTCGACAACTGGCGCATCGTCTGATATAGTCAGCTGGGGCATCGACGTATCGACGTCGACATCTGACGCATCGTCTGATATAGTCAGCTGGCGCATCGACGCATCGACGTCGACAACTGGCGCATCGTCTGATATGAGCTGGCGTATCGTCCGACATCGATCATGAGCCATGCGTCGACCATAGACCGTCGGCGACAGCTGACGCGCCGACAGTCGACGGGCCGCCGCCGGCCGACAGTAGACGGGTCGCCGCCGGCCGACAGTAGACGGGTCGCCGCCGGCCGACAGTAGACGGGTCGCCGCCGGCCGACAGTAGACGGGTCGCCGCCGGCCGACAGTAGACGGGTCGCCGCCGGCCGACAGTAGACGGGTCGCCGCCGGCCGACAGTAGACGGGTCGTGTCGCCGCCGGCCGACAGTAGACGGGTCGTGTCGCCGCCGGCCGACAGTAGACGGGTCGCGTCGCCGGCCGACAGTAGACGGGTCGCCGCCGGCCGACAGTAGACGGGTCGCCGCCGGCCGACAGTAGACGGGTCGTGTCGCCACCGGCCGACAGTAGACGGGTCGCCGCCGGCCGACAGTAGACAGTAGACGGGTCGCCGCCGGCCGACAGTAGACGGGTTGCCGCCGGCCGACAGTAGACGGGTCGTGTCGCCGCCGGCCGACAGTAGACGGGTCGTCGCCGCCGGCCGACAGTAGACGGGTCGCCGCCGGCCGACAGTAGACGGGTCGCCGCCGGCCGACAGTAGACAGGTCGTGTCGCCGCCGGCCGACAGTAGACGGGTCGCCGCCGGCCGACAGTAGACGGGCCGCCGCCGGCCGACAGTAGACGGGTCGCCGCCGGCCGACAGTAGACGGGTCGCCGCCGGCCGACAGTAGACGGGTCGCCGCCGGCCGACAGTAGACGGGTCGCCGCCGGCCGACAGTAGACAGGCCGCCGCCGGCCGACAGTAGACGGGTCGCCGCCGGCCGACAGTAGACGGGTGGTCGCCGCCGGCCGACAGTAGACGGGTCGCCGCCGGCCGACAGTAGACGTGGTCGCCGCCGGCCGACAGTAGACGGGCCGCCGCCGGCCGACAGTAGACGGGTCGCCGCCGGCCGACAGTAGACGGGTCGCCGCCGGCCGACAGTAGACGGGTCGTCGCCGCCGGCCGACAGTAGACGGGTCGCCGCCGGCCGACAGTAGACGGGTCGTCGTCGCCGCCGGCCGACAGTAGACGGGTCGCCGCCGGCCGACAGTAGACGGGTCGTGTCGGCGCCGGCCGACAGTAGACGGGTCGCCGCCGGCCGACAGTAGACGGGTCGCCGCCGGCCGACAGTAGACGGGTCGTGTCGCCGCCGGCCGACAGTAGACGGGTCGTGTCGCCGCCGGCCGACAGTAGACGGGTCGCCGCCGGCCGACAGTAGACGGGTCACCGCCGGCCGACAGTAGACGGGTCGCCGCCGGCCGACAGTAGACGGGTTCCCGCCGCCGGCCGACAGTAGACGGGTGTCGCCGCCGGCCGACTAAGTAGACGGGTCGCCGCCGGCCGACAGTAGACGGGTCGTGTCGCCGCCGGCCGACAGTAGACGGGTCGCCGCCGGCCGACAGTAGACGGGTCGTGTCGCCGCCGGCCGACAGTAGACGGGTCGCCGCCGGCCGACAGTAGACGGGTCGCCGCCGGCCGACAGTAGACAGTAGACGGGTCGCCGCCGGCCGACAGTAGACGGGCCGCCGGCCGACAGTAGACGGGTCGCCGCCGGCCGACAGTAGACGGGCGTGCCGCGGCCGCGCCGGCCGACAGTAGACGGGTCGCCGCCGGCCGACAGTAGACGGGTCGCCGCCGGCCGACAGTAGACGGGCCGCCGCCGGCCGACAGTAGACGGGTTGCCGCCGGCCGACAGTAGACGGGTCGTGTCGCCGCCGGCCGACAGTAGACGGGTCGTCGCCGCCGGCCGACAGTAGACGGGTCGTGTCGCCGCCGGCCGACAGTAGACGGGTCGCCGCCGGCCGACAGTAGACGGGCCGCCGCCGGCCGACAGTAGACGGGTCGCCGCCGGCCGACAGTAGACGGGTCGCCGCCGGCCGACAGTAGACGGGTCGCCGCCGGCCGACAGTAGACGGGTCGTGCCGCCGGCCGACAGTAGACGGGTCGCCGCCGGCCGACAGTAGACGGGTCGCCGCCGGCCGACAGTAGACGGGTCGTGTGCCGCCGCCGGCCGACAGTAGACGGGTCGCCGCCGGCCGACAGTAGACGGGTCGCCGCCGGCCAACAGTAGACAGTAGACGGGTCGCCGCCGGCCGACAGTAGACGGGTCGCCGCCGGCCGACAGTAGACGGGTCGCCGCCGGCCGACAGTAGACAGGTCGGTCGCCGCCGGCCGACAGTAGACGGGTCGCCGCCGGCCGACAGTAGACAGGTCGCCGCCGGCCGACAGTAGACGGTGTCGCCGCCGGCCGACAGTAGACGGGTCGCCGCCGGCCGACAGTAGACGGGTCGCCGCCGGCCGACAGTAGACGGGTAGGTCGCCGCCGGCCGACAGTAACGCCGCCGCCGGCCGACAGTAGACGGGCCGCCGCCGGCCGACAGTAGACGGGTGCCGCCGGCGTACGGCCGCCGCCGGCCGACAGTAGACGGGTCGCCGCCGGCCGACAGTAGACGGGTCGCCGCCGGCCGACAGTAGACGGGTCGCCGCCGGCCGACAGTAGACGGGCCGCCGCCGGCCGACAGTAGACGGGTCGCCGCCGGCCGACGAGTGACAGACAGGTCGCCGCCGGCCGACAGTAGACGGGTCGGTCGCCGCCGGCCGACAGTAGACGGGTGCCGCCGGCGGGCCGCCGCCGGCCGACAGTAGACGGGTCGCCGCCGGCCGACAGTAGACGGGTCGCCGCCGGCCGACAGTAGACGGGTCGCCGCCGGCCGACAGTAGACGGGTCGCCGCCGGCCGACAGTAGACGGGTCGCCGCCGGCCGACAGTAGACGGGTCGCCGCCGGCCGACAGTAGACGGGTCGCCGCCGGCCGACAGTAGACGGGTCGCCGCCGGCCGACAGTAGACGGGTCGGCCGCCGCCGGCCGACAGTAGACGGGTCGCGGCCGACAGTAGATGTCGCCGCCGGCCGACAGTAGACAGTAGACGGGTCGCCGCCGGCCGACAGTAGACGGGTCGCCGCCGGCCGACAGTAGACGGGTCGCCGCCGGCCGACAGTAGACAGGTAGACGGGTCGCCGCCGGCCGACAGTAGACGGGTCGCCGCCGGCCGACGACAGGGTCGCCGCCGGCCGACAGTAGACGGGTCGCCGCCGGCCGACAGTAGACGGGTCGTCCGCCGGCCGACAGTAGACGGGCCGCCGCCGGCCGACAGTAGACGGGCCGCCGCCGGCCGACAGTAGACGGGTCGCCGCCGGCCGACAGTAGACGGGTCGTGTCGCCGCCGGCCGACGGTGGACGTAGACGGGTCGCCGCCGGCCGACAGTAGACAGGCCGCCGCCGGCCGACAGTAGACGGGCCGCCGCCGGCCGACAGTAGACGGGTCGCCGCCGGCCGACAGTAGACGGGCGTGTCGCCGCCGGCCGACAGTAGACAGGTCTCGCCGCCGGCCGACAGTAGACGGGCCGCCGCCGGCCGACAGTAGACGGGTCGTCGCCGGCCGACTACAGTAGACGGGTCGCCGCCGGCCGACAGTAGACGGGTCGTGTCGCCGCCGGCCGACAGTAGACGGGTCGTGTCGCCGCCGGCCGACAGTAGACGGTAGCGGTCGCCGCCGGCCGACAGTAGACGGGTCGCCGCCGGCCGACAGTAGACGGGTCGTCGCCGGCCGACAGTAGACGGGCCGCCGCCGGCCGACAGTAGACGGGTCGCCGCCGGCCGACAGTAGACGGGTCGTGTCGCCGCCGGCCGACAGTAGGCGGGTCGCCGCCGGCCGACAGTAGACGGGTCGCCGCCGGCCGACAGTAGACGGTCGTGTCGCCGCCGGCCGACAGTAGACGGGTCGCCGCCGGCCGACAGTAGACGGTCGTGTCGCCGCCGGCCGACAGTAGACGGGTCTGTCGCCGGCCGACAGTAGACGGGTCGCCGCCGGCCGACAGTAGACGGGTCGCCGCCGGCCGACAGTAGACGGGTCGCCGCCGGCCGACAGTAGACGGGTCGCCGCCGGCCGACAGTAGACGGGTCGCCGCCGGCCGACAGTAGACGGGTCGCCGCCGGCCGACAGTAGACGGGTCGCCGCCGGCCGACAGTAGACGGGTCGCCGCCGGCCGACAGTAGACGGGTCGCCGCCGGCCGACAGTAGACGGGTCGCCGCCGGCCGACAGTAGACGGGTCGCCGCCGGCCGACAGTAGACGGGCCGCCGCCGGCCGACAGTAGACGGGTCGCCGCCGGCCGACAGTAGACGGGTCGCCGCCGGCCGACAGTAGACGGGTCGCCGCCGGCCGACAAGAAGGGTCGCCGCCGGCCGACAGTAGACGGGTCGCCGCCGGCCGACAGTAGACGGGCCGCCGCCGGCCGACAGTAGACGGGCCGCCGCCGGCCGACAGTAGACGGGTCGCCGCCGGCCGACAGTAGACGGGTCGTCGCCGCCGGCCGACAGTAGACGGGTCGCCGCCGGCCGACAGTAGACGGGTCGCCGCCGGCCGACAGTAGACGGGTCGCCGCCGGCCGACAGTAGACGGGCCGCCGCCGGCCGACAGTAGACGGGTCGCCGCCGGCCGACAGTAGACAGGTCGCCGCCGGCCGACAGTAGACGGGTCGCCGCCGGCCGACAGTAGACGGGTCGCCGCCGGCCGACAGTAGACGGGTCCGCCGCCGGCCGACAGTAGACGGGCCGCCGCCGGCCGACAGTAGACGGGTCGCCGCCGGCCGACAGTAGACAGGTCGCCGCCGGCCGACAGTAGACGGGTCGCCGCCGGCCGACAGTAGACGGGTCGCCGCCGGCCGACAGTAGACGGGTCGCCGCCGGCCGACAGTAGACGGGTCGCCGCCGGCCGACAGTAGACGGGTCGCCGCCGGCCGACAGTAGACGGGTCGCCGCCGGCCGACAGTAGACCGGTCGCCGCCGGCCGACAGTAGACGGGTCGCCGCCGGCCGACAGTAGACGGGTCGCCGCCGGCCGACAGTAGACGGGTCGGCCGCCGGCCGACAGTAGACGGGCCGCCGCCGGCCGACAGTAGACGGGTCGCCGCCGGCCGACAGTAGACGGGTCTGCCGCCGGCCGACAGTAGACGGGTCGCCGCCGGCCGACAGTAGACGGGTCCCGCCGCCGCCGGCCGACAGTAGACGGGTCGCCGCCGGCCGACAGTAGACGGGTCGCCGCCGGCCGACAGTAGACGGGCCCGCCGGCCGACAGTAGACGGGTCGCCGCCGGCCGACAGTAGACGGGTCGCCGCCGGCCGACAGTAGACAGGTCGCCGCCGGCCGACAGTAGACGGGTCGTGTCGCCGGCCGACAGTAGACGGGTCGCCGCCGGCCGACAGTAGACGGGTCGCCGCCGGCCGACAGTAGACGGGTCGCCGCCGGCCGACAGTAGACGGGTCGTGTCGTCGCCGGCCGACAGTAGACGGGTCGCCGCCGGCCGACAGTAGAAAGCCGCCGCCGGCCGACAGTAGACGGGTCGCCGCCGGCCGACAGTAGACGGGTTGCCGCCGGCCGACAGTAGACGGGTCGCCGCCGGCCAACAGTAGACAGGCTCGCCGCCGGCCGACAGTAGACGGGTCGCCGCCGGCCGACAGTAGACGGGTCGTGTCGCCGCCGGCCGACAGTAGACGGGTCGCCGCCGGCCGACAGTAGACGGGCCGCCGCCGGCCGACAGTAGACGGGTCGCCGCCGGCCGACAGTAGACGGGTCGCCGCCGGCCGACAGTAGACGGGCCGCCGCCGGCCGACAGTAGACGGGTCGCCGCCGGCCGACAGTAGACAGGTCTGCCGCCGGCCGACAGTAGACGGGTCGTGTCGCCACCGGCCGACAGTAGACGGGTCGCCGCCGGCCGACAGTAGACGGGCCGCCGCCGGCCGCACCTAATTGGCGCGACAGATTATGCAGGAGCTGATGGTAGCCGTTGGCGGGAGTGGTGGGCGATCCGAATTTTATTGCTTCACTTCGCGTTGTCTGAGTTGTAATTGGCGGCGAGGGCCGACGGCCGCCCCTGAGGGGCGGTTGTTCAGACGTGTGCCGATTGGTGGATGCCCGGTTCGGGCGGATTTTCTCCGGAGGTCACCACTCGACGGCTACCAAGAACGGCCGAGTGACGCCCCAGCGGCGGCGGTGTCGATCTGTGCGGGTCGGGGTCGGTCACGCCCGTCGCATGTCAGAGGATGTGTAACGTCACCACGGCCTTACTCGACGGCTGTTGTCGGGGACTCAGATGGTGACGGGGTACAGCGACGTGTGACGGTGGTACAGTGACGTGTGACGGGGGTACCGTGACGTGTGACGGGGGTACGGTGACGTGTGACGGGGGTACGGTGACGTGTGACGGGGGCACGGTGATGTGTGATGGGGGCGAAATGACGTG